>VZRX01018457.1:0-34947 GCA_013398075.1 Notiomystis cincta | reverse complement strand
TTTTTTTTTTTTTTTTTAACGTATGAACACAAGCATCTTTCAGGGCTTTGAAGGGCTGAATTCTCATAGGAAATTGCACATATCGTAAAAAAAGGGAAAAAAAAAAAAAACTTTGAGGATGTGTAGGACAAGAAAACAAAAAAGCAATTTTCAAAGCACAGTCGTTCACCATGTGTTTATATCTAGTCTAGTGACACTGCAAACAGCTTCAAACAATTCTTCTGCCTAACACACTCCTAGAGGAGAGCTGCTGGCCAGCTCTGCCTGCCCACAGCCTCTCCCTTTAACCAAGAGGAATCAGAGAAGGCAGCTCCAACAGCCACCACAGCTCAGGGACATCAGACCCCAAACAGTGATATGAACATCCACATGGAGACAAGGAAGACTCCACAAAAGCAAAGATTTCCAAGCCTCATTGCAGATGTTATGAAAGAGTCACCTTTTCTGTTGGGTTGGCCTCTTCACTTTCAAATAAAATAAATTCAACTAGTTTATATTTGATAGCACTGAAAAGCATTCCTTGTTCCTCACCCAAGAATTAGTCTAGACTTCCCTTGAACACAGCTAAAAAACAATTGAGTGGAGTTCTGCAAGCTAAAGAGAAGTCTGGTCTCTGTGCAAAGATATCACTTGTTCTTAGTATTTCCACATAAAAAGCAGTTTGTTCTGCTCTGCTCTTTTGCCATTGGGCATTCTCCTGAATGTAGGTCACAAAGGCATGAACACACCTTCTATCAGCAAATACTGCACAGCTGATCTGAGGGCAAATTTCAGTACCCTGTAATAATTCTTTCTACATTTTTTTCCCACAAACATCCTCACAGCCTAAACAAAACATTGTGATGACTTCCAAGTAATTTTGGCCTGAAATATATTGCTGATGTGATGCCCAGAGCCGGGTCAGTTTTACAATTCCATTTAAAAAAAAAAAAATCAAGGTTAATTATATCTTCTGTCACCAAAACAGAACATGTAGGACAAAAATTATGGACTGGTGTTGAATGTTCCCCAAGGTGAACCTTCAGCAGTCTCACTCATCATCTGATTCTCCAGACCAAGTTATAAAAGACCTAGGCTGATTCCAGATTAGGCACAGTGCAAGAGTTTCATTGAGGAGAATCATGAACTTTACCAAATTCTATATATCCCACTGGAAAAGTGGAAGACTGTGTCAGTGGATTCTCCCCTCACATTTTTGGTCTGGCACACATTTCTAACTCATTGCCTACATGAGCATGAGGGATCTCAGACAGAGAGGCTGCAAGAGCATGGTCAGCTGGACTGCTCTCAGTAGATTTAAACACCCCGAGCTCCAGTTTGGCCTCAGCTGTATCCCACCTCTACCAGGGCAGTATTTGGGGTCTCTACAGCAAGTAACAGACAAGCTGCACATCTGAAATCGTTCCTGAGCTTCACACGCCCTGAGGAGGTCCCCTCAGAGAAATAACAGCCTACCTCACATACCAGCAGCTTCTACTGAGCACACTTTTCCAGCCTGTTGGCCTGCTGTGCTTAGACAGAAATTGAATGGATCACACAAAGCTGAAGGTAGCCTTGAGTAGATTAAAATACTTTTCACTTAATTTTGGCCTCTGTTCTGTTGTCAGTCTCCCAGATTCACATCTCCTGAATACATGCAGCAGAGCCATTATTATTACTCCAAGGCTTCTGAATCAATCTAAATTTTCCACTAAATTTGGGCTTCTAATTCATATCCTACACAAGAGTTAAGTTCAGCAGAAAAAGAAAAGAAACTACCCAATTCAAATTATTAAATAATTTTGCCAATCTAGAAAGTGGGCTCAGGACCATCACTTGCAAATTCAAAGGACTTCTTAAATGTGGAAATTCCCAGGGTGCTGTTCAGAGGTGTAGGACTAGAGTTCTCTAGAAGAGAAGATAAAGAGTCAGTACTACACAGTACTGGAAAATCTGGGAGTTAAATAGATGTTAATACATCAGGACTCTGGGGTTTTTTCTTAATTTTGACAAGTAGGTCATTTTGCTCTGTTGTCCAGACCAAAAGGCTACACAGGGTCCGAAGGCAGAGTCAAGACTACATGGAGGTTTTACTCCTTCAGTAGGGGGGATCAAGGCATGATGAAACACCCTCCCTGTTCCTAGCTGCCCCAAACCTGAGCCAGTGCTTCCTGCTGGGCCAGCCACCTCTAGACTGGAGGCTGCAGCAGCAGGAGCATTTCACTCTAAGCTCCAGGGAAGACCTCAATTGCTGACAATTGTCAGGAGTAAACATCAACTACTACTTCTTAGCCTTGAGGCAGGGAAATCTTGTGATAGCAAGGCCAGGGGGCAGAATTCAGACCATTTCCACACAAGTGAGGCTTGCCACTGTCTTACTCCATTATCATTACCACTCATTATCCCAGCTATGGAAGACCCAGACACAAAGGCCAGGTTGCTCCCAGTCTTCCAGCCAACTTTTATTCTGACCTTATTCATAGACTGTATCCAGCCCAGACTATACCAAACTCAGCCAATCTCTGCTGGTAGCAGAGTTTCTTATAGCAGTGCAGACTCATCAAGATAATTGCAGAGGAAGGGAGAATGTTAAGAGGTTTGATCTGGAGTGAAAAAGTAACATTGAGGGGAAAAAAACCAGCAGGGGAATGATCTCAGTATTTCCTGGGTATTATCAGCAGGCATAGATGCTACCAGTAGGAGTGAAAAGGAAAGTAATATTTGGTCCAGGACATGTATGACAGGGAAACTTGATGGATAAGAGCAGTGAAAGGAACAGAAAATGCAGGAGAAGGTTGTTTAGGGAAAAAAAAAAAAAAGGAAAAAAAAAAGGGGGGGGGAAGGCAAGAGGAAGGGCAAAAAACCAGGACTATATCTGTCACTCATCTCTCCCCGCCCACTCTGAGAAGCTTCAAAAGAGATCTGGAAATAGAGAGGGAAAAAAACAACAGTCAGATATTACTGTTCCAGCCACTGAGTCATGGCAGGAAACTACTGATACTGTAAACCAACTTCTGTAAGGGCAGAGATGATTTGAGTTTTTGAGGCTTACTGTAAACTTCTCATAACTCTTGGTGTTACCATAGAACCATTTCATGAAGCATGTTTGAAATAAGTGGTCTTGATTTTATCATTTCACACAAGTGCAGATGTTTCTTCTCTCTCTTCCTGCATCTTTGATTTTATTGCAACACATGCATATTAATAAAAGGATGTGGAGAAAGTAAAAAGCCACCAGTCTTTGATGCGCTACTGGATGCTTGGTCTACTCCAACACTTATAGTTGCAGTGTCACAGAGAAATCATTTTACTATGATCTTCTTATCCTTTCCTCAAATTAGTCACGGACAGTTGTCAACATTTATGTGGCATTTTTAGACACAGTCCACATCAGCCCAGTACATGTACTGAGTAGAATTGCTTTTACCAGAATGGCACAGCCATCCTAATTCCCACAGAAATACAACAAAGAAAAAAAAGCTGGAATTTGCTGTTGTGCAGAGGACTCCGTAGACTCCTCCCAGCCCTCTAGGAAAGCACCCTTACACTCCTTGTGCTGCCCAGACATGTTTAGATGGTTTTTTTTTCCCTGCCAGGAGTTGAACAGGTAGTGCATCATGGGATTCCCAGCTGCTAAAACAAAGGCAAATGCATGCTATCCAGGGAAATTACATTTTTCAACTGACAAGCCCCTTTGGAGAGGTAAGATGCCACCTAGCCCCCAAGAGCTGAAGAAAGAAAAATAGCAGACACAGGATTCAGAAATAATTGGGGAAGGAGCAGTACAAAACAGAACATGGATTCTTGGGAAACTGTTATCTGTGTTACTTGTTAATTACAGTTTTTAATGATCCAGCTTTGCTTCTGTTGCCTAGGCACACCCACCACATCTTTGCAGCTACCCATCACAGTGAACACAGCCAGGAGCTCTTGTCCCACTTCAGAGGTTAAGGCATAATGGGATGCTTGTGCATCTGCTACAGAAAACTACTATGCAACCCACTAAACAACTTTCCTACTCAGTCATCTAAAGATAATTGCTTCCAGAAGTCCTGAGGGTCTCTCTCCAGCCCATCTGAGTCACTGCACCAAGCACAAACCAGACCCGGTCAAGCACAGCTCAGCAGGAAGACGTGTTGGTAAGAATAGCCTCGTGGTAGCAGTGCCTGCCAAATGAAGGAAGTCAGTCATACCAGGCAAAGACTCTGGTGACCCTGGCAACTTGTCCCATTCTTCCTCCACCAAGAAAACAGACCAAAACAGAACTTGACCTATGAGGCTGGAGGCGTTCAATCCAGTGATGCATGGAACAAGAGGATGCACGAAAGTTGCAGGGCAACTTCCTGCACAGTCTTCTTATGAACTGGGAAGTCATGGCTGGAGGCAATACACATCACATCATGGCAAGCTATGGGACAGCACAGACAGGCACTTGCTGCTGAGAGAAGCACTGAAGGGCCTTGAGTGTGGAATCCCTCCACCTTTTCCTGACAGTAGCTTTAAAGGCAGATTAATAGCTTTGATGGTTTAACAAATAAAAGAATTTGTGACGTTACAGAAACTAGCCAGATTCTATCTATGATGCATCATCATAACACATAACGTGTCTGAACCTCAAAACATTCCTGTCAGAAATCACTGACCAAAAAGAAAATCTATTCACTTTTTGTTTAGGCTTACAGGTACTGATAAAGTTGATGACTTGCTCCAGCAAGGGAGCAATTTTTGTCTCAGTTTCCACACCAAAATCAGCCATGGAAAATGGCAAAGAATGTAATGACTCAGTATCACCGGGTGGAGACTAATTAGCAGCAGATCAGGAGCAGGCAGTGGTCTCTGGAAGAAGGTGCTTTCATGAACAGAGCACAATCTTCCTCGTAGCCTGTCTTGATCAGCTGCAGAGTTTTCCATGAAACAAATGCTATGGCTGCCTCAAACTGAATAAAAAACTTCAGTGTTTTTCTTGTTTGATTACTTGGAAAGTAGTGCCTCTGTTTGGGACCTTCCTTATTCTTTCCTTCCAGTACCCAGTTAATGCTGGTAGAGTGGATCCCCCCCCTCCATCAACCAAAATCTCACTCTACAGCAGGAGTGCTTATCAGGCAATGCCTCTCCATCAGCCCTCTCAGTTCACTGAGAGCAGATAACAAAAATATCAAGATTATGAGGATGGCATCATCCTTTCACTCAATCAATGCAGATGCACTACAGGGTCATTTCAGCAATTGCTTTTTTCATGCTATTCTCCTCTGTGATTTCAGACAATCTGTGAACTCACAGCACCTGCCTTTTCACTGGTACAAAACCACTACAAAAACATTTTATCTAGTTAGTTATCACATTACCCTATCAGCAAGGTGGATAAGTCCGGTCTAACAAGTTATTTCATTGTTTTTTCTAGGAATATATTGGGAAATGATAGCAAAATTAAGATTTGAATCTGGGTCTCCTCGTGCTCCTACTATTCCTAATAGGGCTCACTGGATTTCCTCCTAGTAAGTTTTTTCTTCTGAAAAATCTGTTGATTACTTAAGGAAGCTTAAATGCTCAAAAGCCCAAGAATTGATTTGTTTATTTTTAAACTAAATCAGCAAGTGTATTTTTTAGGAGTTGATGTATGCCCATTCATATTGAAAAAGGCTTTGGCAATTAGCATTTATCTTTAGCTAAGCAGAGCTGAAGCATGGCACCGACATTATGAATTTTAAAGTCTCCATTCCTCAGGGAGTAGAGTGTGGCTCTTCCTGCCATTCTCAGCTTGGCTGGAACTGCAGGAGGGCCAATCAGGATGCCCTATAAACCACGTGAATTTGAGGTGTGTGCCAAGCACCCATCTCCTTTCTGGCACAGGTGCCTCCAAGCAGCTCCCCAGTCTCACATAGGCTGGAACATTTGGAGGAACTTCCTTCTGAAACAACAGAAGCACTCCTGCTTAAAAAATTACAATAAACATGGGCAATACATGGCCTGTAAAATATTTTGAAGGGTTTAACAGTTACTTTGTTGTTTGGTGACCAGGAGTTTGTCAAGCAGAGGTGATAGACACCACCCACGCACCGCAGCTGAGGTCTGAATCAAGCCATCAACATGACACAGTGACAAAACCCTCTGGTTCTCTCTTGCCTTGCTGGCCTGTCATTGCATAGCTTTAATGCAGCAAGAACTCTGGTGTCCCAAAAATCCTCCTCTCCTAGGCAACAAACTGATTGACTATCTCAATCATTGACGTTTCTTTTGGGTTTTTTTAATTCATTCTCAACTCCATAACTGGCAGTTGCATCTACTGAGTTCTCTATTTCTGCAGCTTATGATTTTTTGAAGCAAACAAAGGGATTTAGGAACTTAAACCTCCCTGCAGCAGCAGATGGTCAGATTTTTGCCAAAATCAGCTAGATTAGGAAAGGCAGAGTAAAGACTTGCTCTGACACAGCACAGTCTGGATGACACATCTGGGTGCTAACACAAGCTGAGAAGGTGTGCAGCAATCTGTGGCAGGATGAAAATAGAGATGAGTGGGGACAGATCCCTTGAATTGTTTTGAAAATACCACCTATGGTCAGTTAAATTTGTTTCCTGGGCAGCCTGGCCATGCATGGAGCAGCCCCCAGTTTTACACCCCTCTGCAGCCTGGAAGGATGTGCCAGCAATGGCACCTGTGAGCAGTGGCACAAGCAGAAGGCAGCTCTTGTCCCTCTCCTGAGAGGGCACAACTGGTGAGAAGCACCTAAGATGAGATGCTCACACTGCATTGCCAGACCTGTTTCCTTCAGAGAGGCCTGACAGAATTTCACACTGTGTCCAGTGCTGTGAGATAACTGCACAAATGTCCCACTGGTGGCCTCAGCCTCTCGTTTGTTGTATGAAATCTTCCAGCCTGACTCCTGAACACCACTTCAGATAGCAGAGGACACATCCCCCAGTCCCAAAAATCACTCCACTCCTGTGACAGTTGTAGAAGTTACTATAGAGAAAACCAGTTTAGTATGAGAAAGTACCACAGTAAATCTCTCCCTACGGTTTATCCTTAGAAACAAGGAGGAATGCAAGAGGCCAAGCTGCTTTCTTGGGTCTCACAGTGGCCTCCCACAGCCCACCACTGCTGCAGTCCATGCACCTCCAAACTGTTCACTGATCTTCTGCCAGATAGCTCTAGGAGCCTCCAACCTATGGGTAGAGCTGACTTAGACAGATACATTTCAGTTGTGTATAAAAAGCCAAATTCATCACACATCGAAGCATGACAGTTTTAACCTAACACTTTTAGGTTTTTCCCTGCTTCTGCTGGAAAGACCACTGTATTTTCTCATACATGTGAGGAAGCTATCCCAAATTGTATCACAGGGGAAAAAAATAACCCTATGTACATCATTCTCTGTAGGATGCCCAAATCACCAAGCTTGCAGCGAGTGATGCAGCAGCTGGGGAGTAGCTGAGAGGATTGAGCTGTGCCTGCTCAGTGGGAGGCACGAGGATCTCCTCACAAGGTGTCAGCAGATGGCTGGGTGCTGAAGGTATCTCCCTGGTGACACCCACAGGAAAGAGCTGGCAGAAACCTAAGGTGAGGGACATTGCCTCACAAGCTGTCCGACACAATTTAGCCACTTCTGGGCATCTACAAGGTCTTCACTGAGCTGAGACCAGAGCACTTGGGAGACCACTGCTCCTCTACAGCAATAGCTGAAGTTCAGGCACCACAAATGGCACTAGTCCTCTACATTTACACATTTGAATCATTCCTCTGCAAAACAAACTAAAAATAACTGGAAGAACAGGTAACCACAAGAACTCAAGTTATAGCTCTCCTGTCTGCATTGTTAAAATTAGACTTTAGGGTTTGATATGTGAATATCATGATCTGATAACAATTAACAGAAAAATACCAACCTAAAGGGCAATGACACACCCTCTCTGCTCTGTTTGCAAATGTCATGGTCATATGAGATAGTAGTCAAACATATCAGCAGACTAAAAATAAACCACATAGGATATGTTGATAAATATTTATTTCAAAACAGCATAGCTTTTTACATGACTAATGTTAATGTGATTTCAGACTGAGAAGAAAACAACCAATGTTGATTGCTTGCTAACTGTGTTTGGAGGAGTGACACAGGTGACCAACTACCATCAACTCTGGCATTTTATTCTCCTGGTAGAAAATGTGAGTAGATAGATCAGACAACACCACTACTGCTTTTAATACATCAATGAGGAACAGTGCAAGATGCAACGAGAAGGCCACAGGTATCACCTTGGAAGAGGAGCGGCCATTTGCATGCAGAAGGGTTCATCCTTCACAACTGTGTGGGCTGGTTTCATGCACCAGCCAACAGAGCCTGTATCACAGAGAGGTTAGAAAATGTCTGCCTGGACCTTTAAGACAATTTTATTCCCAGTTAGATCACCATCAAACCCTTTTCACAATAGCATCTGCCACTGAACCACTGCTAATTAGTCAGTCCCTGTTCAGCGAGGGAGGAAGACGTGACAGCAAAGATGAAATTATTTTTAAAAACAACCCAAAAAGCCCCAATAAGGATTGCAGCACTTTATGACCTACATCATGCTTGTCACAGGGCAGGGAGAGGGAATTTGCCTATCGCTACATGTTGCAATCACTGCGGAAATGTTTCTTCTTGCTTCCTCTCCACCCTTGCTCAGAGAGTTAAGGTAAGATGGGAAAGCAGCTGCAGCTCCTAGGACATCCCATCTGGGGAGCCAGGACAACACTGGCACTCCTCCTTCACTGTGCTCTATAAGCCTCAGTTGCTTTAATGTTTTCTCCATTAAGTATCGCTTTTCTCTAACTGTTGAGAGCAGCATGAAGAAAATTCATAGAAGATCTTGAACAGTTTGGATGTGGTGCAGTAGGGGACACACAACAGACAATTCAACTGAAGCAGATAGTTCTGTTGTGCTGGGGGAGAGAGAGAGAAGAATTGGGAGAAATGTTTTGACTTATGGAGAGGGATTCACAGCTCAGTGAAAGTCTGTGGAATGACTATTCTAACACTTAGATGTTTTCAGTCTGCACATAGAAATTTCCAAGTGGAAAAGCAGGGCTCTTCCAGGGATAAGTTTACCAGGCTGAAAGATTAACAGGGAGAAACACAGGAGTCCCAGGAGTGTAAGTCTTCTTTTAGCTCTTTGGTCTCACAGACATGCCTGGAGAGATAGAGCCTTACTACCTAAGCACAGGAGCAGCTTTACCAGAATTCCTAGCCCATCATTCTCCCAAGAATATGGAGAGGGAGAGGGGATTGCACAGTTGGGTATTTCTGCAGTTCCTCAGTGAGGACAGAAGCATACAATCCACAAGACTTGGAGAGAAATCTTTAAAAAACAGAAAGTGGTGTATTTCAAATGAGACACCTTCTCTAGGGTGATGTACTGGCAATAGCTGAAAGTAATGGGCTGCTCTGGTGGTTCCTTGAAGACAGGAAAGCCTGGGAGTGAACAACAGGTTCTGCATCTCCTCTCTTTCCAAACAAAGCAGGGCTCACAGCACTGGAGGCTCACAGCTACTGTGGGATAGCAGTAACCCCCATAGTATGGTAGCCTCATCCATGTGAGCATCCACAGAACATGACACAGGCTACACACCCAAGAGAGCATCTGCCCACTCCTGTTTACACAGGGGCCTCCATAGAAACACTGAGCATACTGCTCCAAAAGCAATTTTCTTTCTGTCACAGGCTGCATTAACACCAGCATTGTGTCCACCCTCCTAAATGCACTCAGCTCAGCACTTCACCAAACACACTTGGAAGGGTTAACAAGAAGACAGGGTACCAACACTGACAGGCTGAATTTTAGCAAAGAGGATTAGAGAGAGAAAATTAAATATTTCAAAGCACATATTTATTGTACATTTGCCTAAGTTGTGCTAGTAGTCAGCAAATTTTCTCTGTAATTCTCGACTTTCATGAAGTAGAACTTATTTCTAGTGAAAAGTAATATATACACTCCAACACTGTGTACATCATTCATGCAGAATAGCAAAACATTCAGTGCAGTGAGAAAGTGTCGTCTTCCAAATGCTGCAAACCCCATAAACAGACAAAAGTTACATTCAGTTCCTAAGTATTCAGAAATCCACATAAAAAGGAGATCTCCTATCAAGATGGCAGAAAGCTCAAACAAAAGGAAGAAGGAAAGGGCAGTATGATATCCCCTTGTGTCCTGCTGTTTTTTTTATTATTGTGGAGTGCTCTACTTACACAGAGTGTGTATAATAAGAACATGCTTGTATGGTAAGGTAGATTCAACCAAGATCATCAGCAGAAAACTTATGAAAAAAGATATTATTTCAGTGTGTTCAGTAACTATACAAGTTCAAAAATCAAGATTACACTGGTGAAGTGTTATCTCAAGAAACACTTTGCCATTTGTGTTGTGTTTGTGTAGGGCATTACTGAAAGCTCATGGACATTCTGAAACCTGCCATAGTGTACATGTCTGCCTCAGTCATGTTCCATTTCTCTGTAGGGGAAACTAAATCAAAGACTTAGCACTCTACACAGCGAGGTATATGATAACCACCAGGTGGAAACTCATCATGTTTGAGGATCTAAGACATCTTCCTTCTTTTCCAAGACATATTTAGCTTAAACCTGACCAGTCACGGGAGGACAGAGAAATATATATGGTCTAAATTGTCAATCAGTCAATACACTAAACAAAAATGGACTCTGTTTTCCCCCCTCATTTATTTCCTGCAAGCCTCTTCTATAATTTTTTCCTTTCCACACACCCCAGCTACTTGAAAACCACAGGCTTCCCCATGCTATTGGATTGACTGGGTTTTGTAATGCCTGCTGGTGTGAAAATCCTTCATAATATTCTAACACAAAAGAATTGTTTTAGCCAGTCCCCTTTAGTACATATGCTTATTTTCCTCATGTCAATTTAAACAGTAATTTAAACTACTAATTAGTAAGTTAGTAATTAGAAATTTAAAGAAAAGACATAATAAAACTGAAAAAAAAAAGTATTTCCTAGCAAGATGTTAAAAGCTGATAGGAACATGCAATTCGTGTATCATTTTAATTACATTTTGTATGTGGTCATTTCAGACATGCTAGAAAGAGAGGAATTATCCAATATATAATTTCAGCAAATATATTTACAAATATATTCCAGAGACAGTGTCAGAAGTTGATACTAAGACTAAAAGTCATCAATTAAAAGGAAGGCAGTAGATACTAATCCTTGTGGTGGAAAAGCTATTTCAAAATGTGAACTTAACCACATCCTCTTTAGTATGTACTTATCAACATTCAATACAGTCTTCCTGAATCTGTGCAAAGTCTGAGACAACAGTTCAGAAATGCATATAAATATATATTTCATATTAAAAGAAAGGTTTCCTCTGAAAACCAGCTATAATAATTAGACATTAATACTCAACAACTATGTCCATGTTCAGGCCTGGAACAGGTCTGTGCTCTCTCAGAGCTGCCAGACACTGCAAAGGCTGCAGGAAGGCCACCATCTCTTTGGAACAACAAAGAGCAGGAATTAATAATCCAAGGCCTTAGAGGGGAGGGGAGGGAAGGACTTCCTTCAAGTCTAGTATCTCATAACTGTAACCCATGCTTTCCAGGGTGACAGAAACCTCCTGACTCCATCTCCCACACCTGCTCATCCAGCCTCCTCATACCCCCAAAACACAGAGTCCATTCTGTACAGTGAATCTGTAGAACACTTAGTCTATGGAAAAGACTATCTGAGCAAAGCATAAAATTGAACTTACTTTCCTGTAGTCCACATGAAGAGCAAAAAGCACAAGGAATAAATTGCTTCTAAGCTTTGTGCTTTTCATAGTAACATCTTAATTTCTGAGCTTTCCTGAAGCTGCCACTTACCTTGGAGTTTGATGCAGATCCATAGCTGTCCTGCCATTTTCATCACAGAAGTAACAGGTAGGGGTGGTCTCTTCTTTCTAGGAAGCAAATGAAAGACACCTGTGATTTGTGGGTATTTATTTAACACACATTGCAGTCATTTAACTAATGACCAGGGGAAGGAAGCAGGAAAAGGAGAAACAGAGCCACCAGTTTTAACTCAGCTTAATAATCTCCAAGACATCTGTCCACACCTTGCACACACAAGAGCCATGTAAGTGTGCCATGCTGACAATAAGTGGTGGCCAAATCAACAGTCTATGCCTCTACATGGGCAAACTCTCAAAGAACTGGGCTGCTAACCCCAAATAGTTTGTTGCACTACTGAAACAGCTGATGCTCAAGACTATAACGACATAGAATACACCTGATCTAATTAGGATTCAGCTTTGGTAATAAGCCTTTATAATCAGTGCAGCAGGACATAATAAAGCTTCCACAACTAAGTGAGCAACAAATCTATTTTCCTGCTTTTCTTTCTTTTAATAGTTTCTTTATGATGGCATAAGCACTGAAATTGGTGCTCTTAACATTTATTATACATGATTTGGTTTAAGTTTAGAATTTTTATTTTACTTATGTGCAAATTTGGGAGTCCTTTTATCCCCCTTCTTTCTTGCAAAACCCCAGTTTGTGTTATTCTATCTCTGGTTAACCTCACAGCTCCTCAGTGAGGCCCCTGCAAAGAGAAGCATAGGGAGGGGGGTTGGAAGTTCAGCCTCATCTCACAGCCTGCCTGACACAGGTGCAGGGGCCAGCATTGCCCCAGCTCCTCCACAGGGCTGGGGAAAATGGGATGACCAAAAGAACGTGAAGGGAATTAATTTAGGTCTTCTTGAGACTTTAAAGTAAACACTTCCAGAAAGGAGTGCAGGGAAGAGTCACAAAACTACACTGGCTGGCCTGTGCAGCCCTGTCCACAAGGCAAAAGCTGCCCGACTGCACCTACGCCATGCTCCAAGCTGTGATGGCAGCCCAGAGACACCCACAGCCCTCCTGCCATCGCCTCAGCCCAGAGACAACCGGAGACACCCACAGCCCTCCTGCCATCGCCTCAGCCCAGAGATAACCAGAGACACCCACAGCCCATCTGCCATCACCTCAGCCTAGAGATACTCACAGCCCTCCTGCCATCTCCTCAGCCCAGAGACGTTCGCTGCCCTCTCGCCATCGCCTCAGCCCCTCAGGACAGGAGCGGCCTCCGCACTGCCCGCTGTACCGACAGCCGCGCCTGCTGAGGGGTCCCAGACTGTCACGGGAGGGAGCGGGAANTGCCATTGCCTCAGACCAGAGACACCCACAGCCCTCCTGCCATCGCCTCAGCCCAGAGATAACCAGAGACACCCACAGCCCTCCTGCCATTGCCTCAGACCAGAGACACCCACAGCCCTCCTGCCATCGCCTCAGCCCAGAGATAACCAGAGACACCCACAGCCCATCTGCCATCACCTCAGCCTAGAGATACTCACAGCCCTCCTGCCATCTCCTCAGCCCAGAGACGTTCGCTGCCCTCTCGCCATCGCCTCAGCCCCTCAGGACAGGAGCGGCCTCCGCACTGCCCGCTGTACCGACAGCCGCGCCTGCTGAGGGGTCCCAGACTGTCACGGGAGAGAGCGGGAATGTGGAGCCCTATGGCTGTGGGGCAGGAGGCCCAGTGCCTGCCCACTATGACACTGCCCTTGCCCAGGCCACTGGAACCTGGGAAGTCAGAGAATTCCCACCAATGCAGAAATTATCTTCCTTGTGAGTGTCTGAGGGAACAAAACAGTCCATGAGGTTATTGGAAAAGAGGAACTCTGCCCAGATACACAGGAGATCCTGCTAGAAATGTCTCAGCTTCAACTGAACAGTAACAGGGATAAAAAACCAATAAATTATAAAAATGGGAACTGAAAAACCATGGAAAGCTGCTCTCCAGCTGGTGGGCTCCTCCTGGCTGCATAAGCAGTTAGGAGACCTCAGGAAAAAAACCCAATTCTAAGATAAACAACTGCCCTTACACTGTGGTGTTTTTGCTGGTAGAGCCCACGTGGTGCTGCAGGAAACAGTGGCAAGAAAGGGGAATTGAAAGCCTTGGAAGAGCTCTCAGAAGCCGCCTGCTCCACAGCTGCTCCCTGACTGCTCCCCATGGCCAAAAACACCCAGTTAGGGCAAGAGGTGGCAGACAGGGGTTGTGTGGGCAGGGACATGCGAGGGCACCAGATCAAGCAGGGAACAGGGCACCTTCCCCTGTCCACGGCCCTGTGGGATCCGTGCCTACATCCAACCCTCCCTGCTGGCACTGAGTCATCCCTCAGAGCATCTTCCCTTCAGGCTATCAGAACCAAAGGCAATGGCCAGTCTTTCTTACTGACATTGCCATCCCTAAATACATTTTCACCATGGAGACCGTCTCCCTCATTCATCTCTCATCCCAGGAGATGCAACTTTGTGGGACTCCAACTCCTGCTTGTTAGCTCAAGCCAAAGGAATAAATATCAACTAAGAATAAATACTAATTAACCTGAATCTTTCATCATATCGTGATCTGAACCAGATGCTATCTCTAACTTTAGGCTGCTTTGAGATGCAACCTCTATCTGCAGCAGGCAAAAATAAGATTCCTTCTTCTGATAGAGTTAATTGTGGGCCTAAACAAGACACATTTCTTTGTAATACTGTGCTCTTATCTTTAAATGCTGTGAATTCACAAGGGTTTGAAAGGCCTTACCTTTTAGGTGCCCCCCGTTTGAGTTTTATGATTGAAGAGAATTCAACCCAGGAACTTTCCCATGTCGTGCTGGAAAAAGAGGTGAAGATACACAGCACACACTGTGCTGAATAGAGGCTGTCTCAGAACACTCAGCCAAAGGCTGCACAAGAGCACAGCTGAGATTTAGCCCCTCAATGCAGGGGACAGTGGAGTTAAAGCCATATGGTATCTTCTGTTGAGCTGGTTGAAATCAGTAATGCTTTATATTGGTTTTATTATTTTATATATTTGTATTTATTCAGAGAAAGAATAATAGAGTAGGGTTAAAACCAAATACTTATTTGCCAAAGTGTATTAACATTTTCAAAGCTACTTTGTTTTGATTTTTTTTTCATTTGTTGGAAGTAGCTCCAATGTTTTCTAAATTACTGAAAACCACTGTTAAAAATTCCTGTAACAAAACTGTGGTTTCCATTATGACTGTTGGTACTTATGCAGACAACATACATGGAGAAAGGAAACGATACAAACCAGACTTACTATAGAAGCCAAGACCTTTTATAAATGCAGCTGTGTTCTCTTGCAGAAAAACAGGTTATTTGGGGGAAAATATTTTTGGACTTCAAAAAACAGTGACAGGGATACCAAAAAACTCTTGGCAAGAGCTGTGCAAAGCTGAACTCTGCCCAGTTCCACCTCTCAGGCACCTTCTGTGCAACAGTCTACACTGGTAACTAGGATTAGCAATTTAATCTTCACACCACTTTAGCATGGACAAGTAAGTTTCAACAAGCCTGCAGATGAAGTCATAAAATCAAGCTTCTACCACTCTAAAGTTGCATAAACAGTGTTTAAGTGGTTTAATAGTGGGGGTTGTTTGTACAGCACAAATATCATTGTATATAGCAGCTCAGCAAGTCCAAAGATACGCCCAGCAGTGCCAATCCCCCAGGGGCTGGCACACCTTCCCATCCCCAGACCCTCTGCTGCAGATCACCGAGGGCCTCTTGGTCTGTAGGACATGCATCTCACTTGTGAGGCCAGACACTACCCAGGCCCTTGGAACGTGGCACGAGGAACTGCTTCTGTGTCCTCTGAAATAGACACTGCTTTCCTAGAAGGCCCTAAAAATTTCTGTTAAAGGATGAATGGCAGCTCCATCCTCCAGAAGAGCTGAAATAGCCAAAAACACTGAGGATGAAGTACTGTTCCACCTTCTTGATGAGTCCATCCCCATCTACCTCCTCTCTGTGTCTTGCAACTGGCTGTTTCCTATGGTAGTAAGGCACTAGTGAGCAGTGAGAACCCCACGAGATAACCAGAAGCTACCTGATTCTTACCAAAACTGATGGGAATTACATAACCAATGTTTTCTTGAGAACTCTGTCAAATTTAATGCCAAAATTGCTCTTAGGTCTTCTATTTAGGGTACTGGCTGACTGTAAATCTCTAAAGGTACATAGTCAAGCAGAAACACTGTCCAGAGTTTCAGCTACCTGAACAGTCACAGGTGCTCAGGTATGTTTTAGGTACTGAAAATAACCTTTAAAACTTGAGTCAAGATTCCTTTCCTTGAACTGAAGGTTCATAATCTTTGATGAGTCCCATAACCAAAACTGCCATCATAACAAATGCACAGGCATCTCCTTTCCTGGATGTGGGTGGTTTTGATGCCTGCTCTGGTTATAAGCAGCAATGTACTAAGGGAGTACAAACCCATGAAATTCAGGAAGATGAGTAATGTATGAAGTGTGGAGGCAGTGAGAGATGATCCTCATATTATGTGCTTTTATTTAATAATTTATAAATAAGTATCAGCTTTCCCCAAACTGCCCCTCAGCCTAGCAATTACATGTTGGCTGATTTCTGGCTAGTGCTGTTCTTTTATAATAACAAACTGTTCCCAAAGCCTCACATACAGGGAATTAGACAATCAAAGTACTGTGTGCAATTTTCCTCTTAATTCATTCAGTTAGCTGCAATTAAAAACAATACAATTCAAGGCCTTGTGTGTTTCTCTGAAAAAATACAAAACTTTACTTGTTACTATTAATATATACAACCTACAAGAAAGAGTTAACAAAGCCCCTTTGTCTTCACTGTTGTAGTAGAGTAATTTTCTTATCCTTCTCTGTAGATGCCCTGGCAGTCATCAATATTTCTTTCAGTTGCTGTTCTTCAAAAGACACACACTTTTCATTCAACTGCACAGAAAAGAAAAGCAATCCAGAGGGACAAATTCTCTTGGTGAGCAGATCCACTGTAGCTGCCTGGGAAGGAATCTAGGTGAAGGTGCAGGGCTTGCACTCAGGAGATGATCGAACCTATTTAGAAGGGAAGAGGCACCATTTTATCAGGCAGTAACCAAATTTCTGTTTGATTTTACCTAGATATTTTATCTAAATAATTCATACTTCTGGAAAAGCAGTGTTTCATGGCTACTGAGCTCTGCTCACCCACTTCATATAAATGACATACCAAGTTTTAGCATGCCTATAGAACCTTTCCTTTTTTTTGTTTTATGGAGCTTCACTAATGAAACCTATGACAATCTAATTAATATTATACAAGATTTGCAGGTGCAAAAGAGAACAGAAGCTGTACCTGGCTCCACAAGAAAGTGATAAGCCACCCTATTAGAGCTGCTGTGACTGTCTCCCATACCACCAAGCTCCCCCAAAACTGGGCATTATTTCCATCCATCATGAAGACAGAGTGTGCAGTGCTCAGAGAGCAGCAACATCTCTGCCTTCTGAGGATGCACTGTGTCTGAGTCTCACAATGTTTCCAGAGCTTCTGTGAACAAGCTCTATCTCCACACTATTCTTGGTAGAAGGCTATACTCCTGATGTGCTGGTCTTGGGTATGTTAATTCAGTATTTCAGCAGTGGTTCTTGACAGAGGCTTGATTCAGCCTACTCCTGCAACAGAATAACAAAGCACTGATTTGGATCTGATTTTGGACTCTTAATTATTATTCCACCAACATAAATGAGCATTTCACTTAAGCTCAGTTCCTCAAGAAAGAACTATTGTCTGCTTTGATAAGATGGTATGAAATTTATCCAAACATTTATCAAGCTATGTGAAATCTTATTGGAAGAATATGTTTTGAGATTTTGTGAATAAAGTCCCTCAGGATAAAGTAACCCCAAAATACGTGTCAGAGCAGAGACTCCCAAAGTCTGGTCCAAAGGGAACTCACAGCTCATCTAGTGCTCACTTTTATTCTTTTGTTCCAGTACACAACAGGATAAAAAGGCCAGGGTGAAACAAAGGACCAAAATCAGCATTTCTTTTCCATAAAGGCAGATCTCTGCCAACCCCAGCTCCAAGAAACACTTTCCAGTATTTTCTTTCCTTCCAGTTACTGTCGTTCTACAAAGATGATGTTACACCGTGATGAATGACAAGGAAGGCAATTCACCAAACAAGGTACCTTTTCCAAAGTTATTTTTATTAAAAGAAATGCTAATATCATACTCATGGCATATGACTTTATGCTTGAAGAATCCTGCAATTTGCATATAATCTGGGTGAAAGAAATTTAGTTGAAAGACCACATCTCCAACTATTAATGAATGTTCCCAGAAAGTCTAACAAAAAAAAGCCAACCACCTCTGCTTGGCACATTTTTTTCCAAATGTGCTTTCTTAGCTTAGGTTGCTTTCATAGAGATAACTGGCAGACAGTAACTGTATATGTTCTGTAATAAACATACTTTTGATATGGCATTTCAGGGCAATTGGATTACTAAAAAGATTTTCATAAAGCTAAACTTATCATCAGTGTATATCAAGGATCATGCTATTACAATTAACTATATAGAGTAAAGCACTGTCCATGAAATCAAGGAGATATTTCATACCACTTTAATATGGTGACATTATCAACTGACTTATAAATACCAATAACAGTTTCATTATGATCTACATTTAACCTTCTCTAAGTTTTCAAGTGCCCTTATGTCCAATACCCCAAAAAATGCAATTCAATTCCAGCAAGTAACTTTAAAAATCACATCAAGGAAGTTCTTTATTGGTTTCTCTCAATGCCTTCCAGATCAAATTTGCTCTTCTATAATGACAGAAAGGGCTTCCTGTAAGCATCTAGTCTAAACTTCATGGTTGAAGTTAGATATTTTTAATGCTGCAACAAAGGACCATGCAACTAGAAAATAGTTAATAACTCTCCTGATGACTCACATACTGAAATCAGTGCTGACTCTTTGTATCAGAAGAATATAACTCTATTGAAGAACTAAAATAAGATTGTGCAGCACACAAAAGGAATGGGTTTGGATGTCAAAATATCTACCTTTTACCTACTCACCTTTCAGACACTTGGGCTTCATTAAATTCCCAAGTATCACTGCAGGAATGTGCACTGTCAGTGCAGGGAGTTTATAAATGCCAGAATGCTAAGGTAAGGAAGAGGCAGACATTGTAAATCTGTTCACACTAGTGTTCCTGATTGGTGCTAAAATAAGAGTTATGAGCTACATTCACTTCAAGTAAATATAAGATTATCTATACTCAGTTCAGGCCTTCTTTAGTCATCATCTACTTGGGAAGAAATTATAGCTTATACAGAACAGCATTCACTTTTCTCAGTGACAGAAGGTGAAAGTGAACAAACTCTGGCCCTTCTCCAGTTCAGGCCAAGGAGAGATCCATGCACAAATCCCTGAGGGTGGCATCTACCCAGCCCAACCCAGCTGCACTTACCCATTCTGCAAGCTCCCAGATCAAAAGCAGTTGGCTCAAGCCTCTGAAAAAAGAAAGGTTTCACATCAAAATACTCTTCTAAATAGAAGTTGAGTACATAAACTTACCATTTATTCTCGTAACAAAAGCTTTCATCCATAATGCTTGCTAGAAAAAAAGACCTTTACTATGCCAGAGAGCAACAGAAACTCGTAGTGCCCTTATAGGGAAACAAAGAAGCGCAAAAGAAATCCTGGAGTCCTCCAGAAACTCAGCATTTCCACCTAGCTTTCTATTCAAGTATTTCTACCCTTGATTATTGATATTAAACAAATCCATGGATGCACTGAATAGCACCAAATCAGCAGTAGCTAATAAAATTAAACTGAGCTAGACATCATTGCTATATTGAACAAAACAGATTCTTCCCTCCACCAACAAGGACTAGATCAGGCAAAAGTGCAAAAGCTGTGTGATGACAGACTTTCCTTCATCAGGGAAGGCAAATGGGCAGTCCTTGGCAGCTGTGTAAATTCTGTGGTTTGGTCCTGGAGGTTGTGGCTTCAGCCCCAGGTCCCAATTCCTTACCACAAACCACTAGAGATCACTCTGAGTAAATGCAGGACCAGCTCCTTCTCAGTGAGGCTCCATCAGATTTAAATATCATCCATGCTAAAGGCTTGCAGCTGAAGCACCCTGCCATAGGCATGGCTACTCAGTACAGCTGTGGGCATCACACAGCTGAGACCCCTTCAGCTTGACAACAGGAGAAAATGCCCTGAGCACCTTCCATCCATCCCTCCAGGCTTCCTGCCTTCTTGGACAGCCCCTCAGGAACACAACTCTGCTGCCTTCTCTGAATCAGACACAGAGGACCTCAGATCAATTAATGCTTCCTGTGTCCCAGGAACCCTGGGGACCTTAATCACAGTCCTTGGCCATGCTCCACTAGGCACTTTCCATGCATTAGGCAAAAGGCAGGCTCTGTATGTCAGGGCTCCTCCAAGACAGGGCTGTCCACCTGCAGCAGAACCTGCAGAGCAGCAGCTTTTGAACCACTCCACAGTCTAAGCTGCTGTTCACAATATCCAAACATCAGCCTCTTCCTGTCAGTCTTTCTGAAGCCTGGCAATGAGGCACACCTGCAGGAGCACCAGTGGTCACAGCCACCCAGGCACTCCAGCTGACACAGGACATAGATGAAAGTCGTGCATGGGGCAGCCCTGCTTTGCATTTTGGTGCAGATGTACACAGAGAAAGGAGCGAGGGCAGAGCTGAGACAGTGGGAAGCTTAGAGAGAAGGAGGGTGTCTTACTTAAAATCACTGTAAAGCACATTACAAATCTGTTAAATCATTGTGGCTTACCCTGTATTTCAGAGTAAATTAGTGACTTTTCAGAGGGAGTGAAGAAACTACCACTCCACTTTTAAATAATGAAAATGCTAAAAAACCTACACTTAACAGCTCTAAAACTGCACCAAGTCACCCACCAACACCCACTCCTCTTGTCAGCAGGCTTTTTTCAGCTTTGCCTATTATTTGTGTCAAGTCAGAGATGTCTAATGTTTGCTGTACTTATCTGCTCAACTTTCAGGAGCCCCAAATGTTACAATATGTACCTGTGCCACTGACCTTTTCCCCCCACAGCATTTTGATCTAAATAAGTAAAAACCAGTTTCCAAAATCATTTGGATTCACTGCTCTGAGTGCATAGCTGTAAAAAATCTGCTTTAAGATTAACATCCAATTTTATTCATGCCTGAGGCTTCACCACAGCATCTATTTTTGAAAGATTAACAGCAAGATCCCAGTTCTCCAGAAATGTAAAGAGTAACAGACAATTGTAAAAGGAAGATGATGTTTCCTAACCTGCCCTGTTCACATACAAGAAGGTACATTTTCCCAGCCCTTTCCACACTGGGCGTAATTTCTATTTGCATTTTTGCACCCACAACATACAGCATGTGTATTAGTCCTTCTGCCTCCCATTAGCTGGAATGCAAACTGTGGGTGCCAAAAAATACTAACATAAATCTCACATGTGCAAAGCATTCCCTGAAAGACAGCTTTTACTCTGGAGGAGTTAAGAAACAGCCATCTTCCAGTACTTTGCACAAGAGCAGCTTGAATCATCTAACTTGAAAATACAAGTATAGAAAATGAGCACTTGATATTTTGGCTAATCCATTTGAAATGAGTATACATAAAACCACTTCTTTTTGGACATGGAAACCTGAGGACAAATTGAGGGTCATTTTTAACTGAAATATCAGAGGAAATGTTGTTTTAAATAGTGCCTTTGTTGTCTGTTAATTAGACCTATTGCATTGCTGTCAACTTGCACTCCTACTTTAGGTCCAGCTTTGCTCCATCCTACACAGATCTGTACAATTCAATTGTCTCCTGCAAACATGCACTAACCACTGGAAAGTGAAATTAATAAAAAGTGAGAAAATCTGATTCATAAATCTGACGCTCCTGTGCCAAATAACTCTGGGTTTCTCCCCTCCAGCTAGCAGCTTCAAATAGGTAGGCAAAGTGGTAAAATATTATCAAATTGCAACCATCATTCCTGACAAAATGCATCTCAATGCTGGAAGGAATTTTAGGTTTTAAGCTAAACCACCACCTCAAAGGGTTCCTCAGAGCCTGTCAATATCTGTACTTTGGATGGAAAGCTACCACTGAGCGCAGTGTGTCCAACATACAGAACCTGCCACAAAATGAAGTTCTTCATAAGAAAGCTCATCTCAGTCTTGGTTGGTAACAATAACAAGGAGACAAGATGAGACCATCAGTCTCAATTGTGAAGACAATGTTTTCCTCCCATATTATTCTGTCTGTCATGTTCCCTTCAGGTTCCAAAGGAATCCCTGTCTCATACATCATTATTTCCCACAAAGCTTGAAAGCCCTCAGGGGGGGTTTCTTCCTGCCCACTGTACCAGCCTTGAAGTCTGAGTACCTTCAGAAGAGTGACAGAGGCCTCAGCCAGCTATAAAGGGGAACATCTGCATACCAATTAAACTGCTGAGTGCTGAAGAGTAAAAAAAAAGAAAAAAAAAGAGGGGGAAAAGCCTTGAAAGTAAATCTGAGCCAAGTTCTAATTAATGCCCTAGGCCCTGATTCACCACAGCACTTAGGCATGTAGTTAACTTTAAGCATGTATTTAGTTCCATTGAAGTCAAAAGACAGCATCGAAGAGGCAAACTACATTAGCACAATTTAATACTCTTTGGGCTAATTAATCAGCCATAAAAATTAACTATGAGAACTGTATTCCTTATTTCCCTCACTGTGACATTTCCAGATAAAAATACTGGAATGTGGCTGGAATAAGCAAAAAAAGCACTACTCATTTGGCTGTCATGGGGTGCTTGGTCCTATAGCTGTGAAGGCCAGTCTCTAAGAACAGCTGTAGGAACTGAGCTCTCTCCACACATCAGAGCCTGCTGTCTGTATCTTCTCTGTGGTGGCAGCTCACAGACACAAAAAGCACAGCCCTTGTCCTGAGGAGCAGTAATCAAAGAAACGAAAAGAACTGGCAAAGATGAGCAGAGCCACCAGGCAATGGATGGCACGTCAGAGACATCTTTGCCTTTCTCTGTAAAGAGGCATTTGCTCACTGCAGCACATCAGTGTCAGTGGTGATTGGAGGTGGCAAGGAAGGGCAGCAGCCAGGGCTGGGTAAGCCAGGGAGGCTGAGAGCAGCTGCAGGTTTGGAGACAGAGCTGGTGAGGGTCCCAAGGAGGCACTGTGAGGCAGAGCTGGGGCGAGGGGAAGCGTGCTGGTGTCTAAAGGCCAGGCAGACTGGAGCCTGGCCCAGCCCCAGTGTGGGAAAGGGCTAGACTCTCCTCAGTTTCAATGCAGCTGGACTAAGCCCTGTAAGAAAGAAGTCCAGGGTGCAATCTCCACTTAGCTGAATTGTCCCAGATATATCCAGCCCTCTTCTCCACTTGGTAAGCCCAGCATGGAGAAATGGCTGCCAACACTGCACCAGCTACAGGCTAGATTTGGCCTAAACATGGTCTCCATGGGCCAAATGTGACCAACTTTTCAGGTCCTGTTGACTTCAAAATAACATGTGTAACAACCAACCATTCTGTAAATCAGAATGCAAAGAGAAAAGCTGCCTGATAAGGGTGTTCTTGTTAGGGATTTCTGCAAAAATGAAGCCACAGAGAGTTTGCTGAGTATCATTAATGCTGTACATGGACCTATAAAAGCAAGAAAAACAAAAGCAGGGGACATAAACTCCTGGCTGACAATACTTCTTTATCTCATCCATTATGAAAACAAAAAAGAATGAAAACAACCCTCCAAAAATTAGAATAACATGAGAATAAAAGAAAGTACCAGCACAGCTTTTCAGATTAACTTTGAATTTCCTTGCTTTCATTGGTTTAAGAACTCTATTGTTACTCCCTTGTTTTTTTAATTGCAGATACTAAAAATTCTTTTATCTTTCCAAGTCTTTAGAGTATGTTATATAATTATGTAATTAAGGCCTCTTTCAACTGGATATAATTTACTCTATAGTTTACAACAGCTGCACTAGAGCCATTACAGTTTATCATTTAAAAGCCTAATTAGAGGCTTCTTAATTAGTGGATCCTTCAGTCACTAGACTGTGACTGTGAAAATATGCTCGGCAGCTATGGCATTTTACAAATCTACATGAAATGTTTGTGTGAAAACAGGGTCTGTACAAGTCCAAAAACACAGTGCTTAGGACTGACCTGCAGGTCAGCCCATCTGAGCATGCAGAGCTCCACACAACATCTCCACTCCCCTGTGTCAGTGCCTGGCTGCTCTGCACACAGCCTTTCCTCATGCCTGTGTTGCTAGCAACTCCCAAAACAAGACCTCAGCCTCGCTGAGCTGATGTGACTGTTGCCATGTTCAAACATGACCCAAAGACAGGATGGAGCTGTGCCCACTGACTGCCCAGGCCAGCTCTTGCATGGCTCATCAAAAGCTTTCCCCAGCAAACTCAGCTCCTCACTGCTGCTGCTCTCTCCCTCAGGAGCTCTTCTCCATGCTGGATTCTGCACACACTTCCTCTGGGCTGCCCAAAGTACTCACATCACTAGAAGGAAGAAGAGGGGAACCAGCCTGTCATTTATAGCCACCAACACATATTTCTCTTTAATCACCACCAAATTAGCAGTCATTCACTGAGATTCTAAGTGCAATATTTGCCCAAAGAAAGAACTGTAACTCTATCCTCCTCCCTCGGTGGCACAATGTCAAGGAGCAGCTGGTGGAACTAAAGCTGATCTTAACAGGAATCACCCCCTAAAATGAGCCTCATGCAAACTGGGGGCTCACAGGATTTGTTGCTCAGTGAGCAAAGAGCTTGACCAGACCATACTTTGGAGGACTGGTGGGGTCTTGTTCAGTTTTTTCCAGCTCATAACACAGCAGCTCTGTTACTGTGGGTCAGATTTGGGGCCTGCCAGCATTTGGGAGTGTTCCTTTAAACAGTACAGTGACAAAATCATGAGTTCTTGTTGACTGCAGGATAATATAAATCAGCTATTGAAAACCTGTATCATTAGTGCTATTGCTCTCCAGTGGTAGAAGGCTGCAGTAATGGATTGGCCTCTCCATCTCATCCTCCCACTGGAAAGCAACATATACAGGACCGATCAATAGCTTGATCTGAGTTACTTGGAGACATGTCAGGTGCAAATATCACCTCTCTTAAAAGGTTTTAAAGACCAGGAATTTTTGCAAAATTTAGGCCAGGTAACAAATTGCTTTGGATAAATTGTCATTATGATGAAGAACAACATAACCAGACCCACCCACATTGTTACACGTGAGTTTTAAATAGATAGGAAGTAATACTATTGTATGCATGTATTATTTTGTGGGGTCAATAGTCAAGATGCTACATTTGAAAAACATTTTCTGGAATAGCCATATTCCTGAAGAGCCTGTTTGACAGGAAATAACTAGATTATTTCATCATAGAATTTGCCACTAATTTCTACAGCTGAAATCCTAAAATACTTCCAAAATCAATAGCAAAATCCACGGTCATTACTAGGGCCAGAATTTTATCCTATTGTGTCACAACATATTACCCAGGTAGCATTGTCAAACCTGAAGTCAGTGGAAACTCTACAGGTCACAGCCTTGTTTCCCCATGGATCAGTGGAGAGGTTAGATATGCCACCCTACATAAAGGTGGCATCACTTTGATGCCATTACTATGACTAAAGCATGTACATTTGTTTCCATCCCTGACCCCATCTCTGCCACCTGCACACACACACAGAGGGGATATGATCAAGTAGATTATAAGGCAGGTCAGAGGCACAGACATTTCAGAGTTACCATGTTACAGCCCCCAAGGATGTCCATGGACACACAGAGAAGTGAATGCAAGCTGAATCCTGGCAATACAGACTCCTGCTGTGGCACTGACACCAGGGCCGTCTTTTGGAGGAGAAAGCAAACGCGGCCTAGGGCTTTCTAGAAGGTGAGCTGTCACCTTCTGAAAACCTTTGTGACAAGCTGCCTACAGATTTAACTGAGAACTTCACAGGCATATCACATTCTTTGAGCTGACCTTCTTAGAAAACTTTGTACTCCAAACTTCTGGAAATCCTTGCACCTTAAATCAAACAGCCTTTTAAACCGGTCCTCGTACAACACTTACATTCCATGGTACTAACAGTGACTTTCTCCAGTAAGTTCAACAACATCAAAACTGTTAACATAGAAATTATTTCACCTGATTAATTTTGCATTGACTTTTGTGACAAGAGTAGGAGAGGAAAAGGAATGTGGTGGCTAGGTTCAGGTAGCCATAACCATAAAGCAGAGGAGAAGGCTGAAGACAGAGGAGGAAATAACATCATACCAATATGCTTCAGACTAAATGTGACTGCTGGTCCAAGCAAGTTCCATGAACTTCCTTGTCTTTACAGCAGAGCAGCTATGCTGCACTCCACCATGTAAAACCCTGGGAGAGTAGAGCACAGGACAGCAAACGGCTTGGCAAGGCCAGGGACCCTCTGGAGCATGATGCCTGCAGCAGATCCCACCAGGACAGCTCACCAGCCCAGCTCCCTCCGCACCAGGGCACCAGGATGAGGAATCCAAGCACCTGCACTCAGCCCACAGCCATCCCAGCTATGAAAGCTGCTGGCTGATGTTCTCCAGCCTCAGAGCAGCTGTCTGAACCCTTGGGGTTAGAAGAAAGAAATGGATCTCTCTGGCAGTCAAGAGATCCCTTTTTATGGGGGCAGGATTATGGATTATCTTTTTCTGTAGATCTCTGCTCTTCTCCACTCCCCCATCTTTTTTTTTTTTTTTTTAAATAAATGAAAACATACCAGAAGAGCTCAGTATCTTCTTTCAAGACTTCTCTATTTCACTAACTTGTTCCAACCTCCATCACAGCTCTTTCCTTGTCAGCAACTGTACCACTGCGCTGTACCTCTGCCCACGCACAAATGCACTGGTTGAAGGTATGAACTGGAATCTCTCCGTTAAAGGAACAAGCAGGCATCCCAGAGACTGACACAGCTGCTATTTGCATGTAAAAGAGGAAAAGAAATGCATGACTGAGCCCAAATTAGCATGAGCAAGGCCTCCCACCACATTTGCAAACTACAGCTTGCACAGTAGTGCTAATAGAGGTGCACACTTCCCTCATCAAAGATTTCTACCTCAGCTGTAAGGAAACTTCTGTAGCCATGGTCCACAGAATTTAGCATGAACTTTTAAATCCCAATTTTTCTGAAATATACAGAGTGCTAGAAAAAGAGAAAAACAGTGGATGCAGGGTAGTGTGGATATGCCCAGGTTTAATCTCATCCCCACTTCCAGCTTGATTCCTGAAGCTGGGTACCTCAGAGAGATGTGTTTTGTAAGGCCTCATTTCTGTACCCCTAGATTTCTGAATGTCCAGAAATATTTACAGTGCTCAGTGCATCTAAAAATGAAAACCAAAATAAGCAGGGCAAATGCAGATCTAATGCTCCATTTCCTTCCATCTTTTGAAAAAGGAGAACCATTCCTTTTCAATATCAGCTCTTTCAAAGAGATGCTCTTGGGATTAATTTATGTCTGCAAGTCTTGCTGAAGACATACACTTCATAAACTATAAGATTTCCAGATTTTAACATAGTCTTTGTCTCTCTGACTATGTACAGAGATATCTAAGCATCCATGTCTGTGCCTGTACCTACTGAGTCAGAAAAAGAGGATTAGATGTCTTAGTAGACAGCTCAAGAAGTGGAATTTTATTGGCCCCCCAAACCAAACTGCACTTTGTTGCAGAGAAGTTATAGACTGTTTTTACTTTATCCTCATACTTTCATGGAAGCTTTTGGAACAATTCAGTGCCTCCACTATTTCTGCAGTAGGTTTAGCTCATCTGAGAAACTAGAAAGAACAGTAAATGCAGACATTAATGGTAATAAAAATCAAAGCTAAGCCCTACATGAAGAGAAACAAATTCCAAAATGAAAAATTCGATTACACAGTACCTGTCTCCTGTCTTGACTTCCTCATTATATGTAGAAATTAACCCTGTCATTAAGTACTTTGATCAGGCTGTACATAAACAGCTTATAATGGCATGAAATCTACCACAGCAAGCAGGCAAATGAATGAGTAGAGAAATACTGACATTTGGGGCTGCTGTCAGACATCAAGTGCTCCTACTCCCTCAGGGCCAAACTGCTAGAGTAAATGGGGTTACTCTGAGGATTAATTGTTCCCTCCTGGTTTGCACTACTTCCAGAAAGTTTCAGTAATAATATCCAAGAGGCTATCATTTGGAGATCAGTAGCTCTGTTTTAAGACTTCTGAGAGATTCATAAACTGGGCTTTGTAACTGCTCTTCAGGCTGAAATTCAGTATAGAAATTCTTATCCCACAACTGACCTGAAGCAGTATCCCACTGTTTTAAAGTGTTCTGAGGTCCAAAGAGGAAAAGCAGGATTTAAAGTATGAATAATCACTATCATCCATCTACTTAGAATTAAGGCATGAGAGGAGTGCTCATGGCCAAATTAGTCCAGTTTGGCATTGTTCAGAAATGAGGTATGGCACCATTTCACACACTCCAGCTCTAGATATTTGACACTTATATTTGGAGAATATCCATGCACTAATGCCCATTATAAGCAAGACTTCTGGGCAATTGAGAGTTTTTTTCTGGTTGGTTTGTTTGTTTGTCAGGATTTTGGAGCAGAAATTGCTTTCTTCTGGGATGTATTTAATGCAATATAACTTTACTTAGTTGTGATCCTATCTAAATTCCCTGCACACACAGACTGCTACACGATCAGAGGGGGTCAGGCCAACAGGGTCTCTCCCCAGCTGTGCCCCTGGTTTGCCATCAGTCCTTTGCCATCTCTGAGCCCTGTTTTCAAGGAGCTGTTTCCTGCTGGCTCTTCCCACCCCTTTGCTCAGAAGACCCTCAGCATGGAGACAAGCAAGGAGAGTGCCCAGATACAACATCTGCCTGGGGGCACTGCATTGAAGTACAGCTCAGATGATCTCTGCTTTCCCAGGTTAGCTGTGATGGGGTTCTGGTGATGTACCAAATACAGTAGGCATATGATCCAAAAGAGGTAAAGGTAATTTTCCACTGTGTTCAAGATGGCCAAGATTTTACCTTTAACAAATTAATAAAAGCTTGGAAAAACATTAAGTAACCCCACAGATAATTTGTTTCTGTATGGATTGCTAAGCATATTGCAGAGTAGACATTTTATTACTCCTAAAAGCACAAAAGTCCAGTATTTCCTTCATTTATCACAATCCATTCTTTTGTCCCATTGCTACAATCAACCCCAGGATGTTATTGCAATCCATTTTTCAACATGGCTATAACCACAATTCAGACAAACTCAGCCATACACCAAAACAGCTGAGCCAAAACAGCACAGGCACCACTGAGCTTCCCAGAACACTGCTCTCAATCTATAAAGCTGCATAGCTGTGCTTACTCATGCCCCACATAACAGCTGGGTGCCCACAAAAATGCCTTTTTCCAGATACCCAAACACTCAGGCACTCCCTTCTGTACAGTCAAGCAAAGAGTGCAACCATGCCACACCAACATGGGTATACACAGAAGATAACACAGTAAGACGGTGTGCAAGGGATGGAGTTATCTGAAGGCAGCATTTTTACATCTGGCTCTAACAAACCAGCCCAATTGCAGCACATGTGTAGTCCCTGGTAATAAAGCAAACAAGCCATTTATTTTGACTTTGCAATTCCTGTTCCAAATAATTTACTTAAATATTGCTGGGTATTTTGCCTACATTAAAAGTTGCAGTAGGTGCGTAGCTAAAATTTCTAAAAACCTAAAAGCACGTAACAATCCAGGCTGCAAATGGACATTCTTTATATCAACTACCATAGCATTATCATTTGATATTTTTACAATATGCCAGCTTCTCTTCTAAAAACAATTCACTATTAATATCAATTTTATGTAACCAGCAGCACACCAGGGATTTCTCCCAGATCCCATCCCTGAAGAATCCCCAGAATTCAGTAAGGTGATCAAATCTCATATATCTCATATGTGAAGTTTTCCAGTGATTACTCTCTTCAATTCACCTCTTCAGTGTTCTGGAGTTTGCTTCTGTTCCCACAGAGCGTCCAACCTTCCTGGTGAACTGTGGGATGCAGAGCAGATTAAGGACTCCACTCCTGACTGAGCAAGACAGTTTTAAGCATGTCTTTCCTGTAAGTGCATGTGTTGCTTTAGTAATCAATGACATCATCTATAAGTATAGTCAATCAAGTTGCTACACACCTGTCTGGATAGCTGATGCTATAAACTAGAAAAATGCACCAGCACAGCTTTGGAGCTGCTCTAGAAAAACTCACAAGTAATGTACTTAGGCACTGAAATGTATCAGTCAGGAAAAGTATAAACAAGAGGAGCAGGAGCAGCTGCAATGGCGCTGCTTTTCAAAACACACTCATGGCTGTTGGAAGGCAAAGCTGAGCCTTCTTTTAGGTTTAAAACTGAACTTGGGGAGGAAGGCAGCTGCTCAGGGCTGCAGAAGACTTGCAGAAGATATGTGAGAAGCTGGTCTACCTAAAATCTTTTGGAGGAAGGTGAAAACTGTAGACAAGATAAAGTTTCATTAAAGGTTTGTTTTCACTAAAGCTTTGTTCCTGGTTTTTTATTCTATGAGTAACAAATCCCAGCCAATGAGAACAGGACATATTCCCAATGGCAATGGGACAGTGTGGCCCTCTGGGAGGAAAGGACATGTAACAGGATGCTCAGCACCTGTAGTAGCTACTAAAGTGAATGGGAATTGCTTAGTACTCAGCACCACTGATGCTTGGTCTCCAGGAGATGAATTTGTGATTTATCATGAACTTATTGATTACAGATGGAGACTGTGACAAAGAGAAACCCTTGAAAGGAATCGAGGTTTTCAGCCCTCATGGAGATGTGCACCCATGGGCTTCTGTCTACAAGATGATGTTTGAATCCAGCCACATATCTGAGAAGTCTGTGTCTTGGCATACTTGCTGTGTGCTCATCAGGGAAAATCTCCTCCAACAGCTGCAATTAAACTCAGGTCACACAAGAGGAGAGCCTTGCTTTGGTATGTCTCCAAGCCCTCTTGACAGCAGGTTGGGGCTTATGGGTGGAAAAGCACAGGCCTACTGAAAAGCAGGCTACATGCAATTGCCTTTGGGACATGATAAATGTCAGGAAGGCAGGACACAGTGTTTCCAGACCTGAGTCAGAGAACACAAGTGTGAAGCTCCTCAGTACAAGGTCTAACTCCATTTCATATTCACAGGCCCAGAGGTGCTGTTAGGTAAAGAGCACGAGTTTTGGCTACCTACCATATCCCTTCCCAGCAGCCTTTATCCATCACTGCCATTGCTCCTCTGCTAAATAGCCAGAAGGGCATGGAGAAATATTTCATCCACATTTTAGCTGCACACACTTTCCAGAGACTGAATTCTAAAGAAAACAGAAAAGAAAATATAATCACTTTCAGAGGCCTGTCCCTGGGACAGAAGTCCCCACTTCTTCATGAAGAGCATCATGGTGCACCTACCACAACTGCTTCTACTCAGAGCTCTGTTGAGGTGCCTACTCCAGATGCAGAACTCCTTTGGACACAGGCTCTGGTTATCCTTCCATTTTCCCTACAGCCTGTATTTTCATTCAGACTCTGTGTAACTTCTGAATGCTGGCTAGGAAAATCTGATAATGACACACCACAGGTTTCTTAACAAAATAAGACAATCCTGCCTTTTGGAAGTCTTGCTATGCTCTTTTGATCCAAACAGAATTATTGCTAGTAGCATGGAGTAGATTTTCAGTGACTGTAAATGACAGTGACCTGTTGAACTTCTTGGATTATCAATTATTTACACCACCCAAAGATCTTGCATACCACCCAAACCACTGCTCTGCATATTTTGCACTCTCATCTCCAACTAGGTTAGGTATCAGGACTGTAAGAACAATCAATAGGAGTTGAGATGGTTTTAAACTGGGCATCTTGGCTTCCAAGCAGTAAAAATTATTTGTGTAAAACTGCTTGGGCATTTAGTTCTCAAATAAGCAGCCTAGAAGAAACTAAGGACTTTGCTGATCTGAAATCGTTAGGACTTGGAACTTTCACATGGACCAAGGTGGGGAAGGCTGTATGCAAAACCCACCTACCTGTGAGAAGATTAAATCTTATCTAACAGGCCCCTTACTTCCTCCTGACAGGCAGGCTTCCCCCATACATCCAACACAGTAAATGAGATTTCAATGTAGGCAAGCAGGAGGCCAGACACAAGTCTAGAAGTGAGGAGGGTTATTTCTTACTGAGCAGCTTGATAGCAGAAGTGCCATGGTCATTCTTTCTAATTTCAGGGACCTTTTAAATAAAGTTCCACTCCAGAAGCCAAGCATGAAAGGAGAGGAATGAAAACTCTTTGATAGATAAGATATTACAAGAGACTGTCAGAAGCTTGCTAGGAGAATGAAGTAACACTCTGGATGCTGTCATTGAAAACAATAATGAAAGAGTACACCATTTTCTTACCTGAAGTACTATCAAATCTATGTTACTGCCACACAACATATTTTTCGTCCAAAAGTGCCAATTTCAAGCTATGACTATTGATCTCTATCTAACACTCAAAATTAACTGCACTACTAAGGAAAAGTGGCACCAAATCGTTTGAGAACATCAAACAGTAAAAAGCCAATGGGGTCAAATCAAGGTCAGAATTTGATGAGTAGGGTGTCAGAAATTTAATCCATTTTGTCTAAGATAATGTATAGAGCCCGTACTGGGGCTTTTTTTTCCCTTTCTTTTCTGTAATTTTTTTATGCTAGCTTCTCTCAAAAATATCACAAAACCAGACCTCAACTTTTTTTTTATGAACTTTTTTCCATGACTGGAGAGAGAAAAGATTAAATGGACTGCAACACAGATGGCAATTATGCCTCTGTTTATTTCCTAATGAGTCACAAGATTATTTTTTGCCTTCTGCCACATCATTTCAGAATACAAGAAAACCTTATCTTGAAGGAGACTTGAGGAGACAAAATAACACTGTTAAAAGTTCCAGTCCAGTAAGAGACTGAAGTGTATTTAAAAAAAAAAAACAACAAAACAACAACAACAAAACCCCCACAAACAAACAAACAAACAGAAAAAAAAAAACCCACCCCAAAACTTTAACCACAAGTGAAGCCCCATTCACTTAAACTCCAATTCAGAAATGATGGGTAAATCTGTTCCACCAGCTGGTCAATGTGATGGCTATCAAGTTCATTAGTGGTCTCATGACAAAACATTCAACAGTTCTCACAGTGACATGCTGCATGTGCAACTCAGCACGTGGAGAAAGGTAACTCCCTAACTCTTGCCTGAGAAGGCTTCTCCTGTGCTCCCCACCAGGGCTGCCTGTGCTCTCTGACTGGTTCCCACATCACCCTGCCTGCCCTGGATAGTCCCCAGCCTCAGACAGCTGCCACAACTCACTTCCAGCCTGGGAGCCCACACTGGAGGCAGCAGAGCCGTGAGCACACTGACCCAGCACTGCTGGGGCTCCAAACTTGCTTGGGGCCACTCACTTTTGAAAGCCAGGCCGAGTAACCAATCTGACAGTGGCAACACCATCTGCTTCTCATATCACAGCCTAGTGATTATCATGCTCTTGAAAAGAAGCATGAGATACAAGTTCAAACCCTTGTCTCTCACCTCTTCAAGAAACCCTGTGCCTTAACCACAGGGTTTTGGATAGGGGGACTCCCCTCTAAACAAAAATTCAGGCTTTGATCCTAAGATGGCTGAATCCTCAGCCTGGTGATTAGGACACATGGCTGAAAGAGAAGAATCCTTTATCTGAGAACTTTTCATATGTTTTAGGCAGTAACTGGGGGTGGATAATATGAATTTGGATCTTGTCAGGAAGAGTCTGAGTGTGACCTCCCACCTCCTACCAGAATACAAAATATGCAAAAGAGGATCCATTTTAAAGGGAGAGCAAGACATACACTCCTTTCTGGAACAGCACTACTTCCGTGCTGGAACATACTTGCTTTCTGCAGTAGTAGGTAAAGACACCCCTACTCAGGAGATGGCTGGTGCTTCAGAAACACCCATGTCCTCAGGATATTTCTATTTCCTGGCTCTAGAGGTTCCCCTTCAGTGTCTGGAGATTCCTGCTGGCTTTGGTGAGCCTCAGGCTTATCTATCCCAAGGAAGTTCAAAGACAACACAACTGGCGTGGTAAAGACAGGGCACAGTTAGGTTGAATAATTTGTTACCTAAAAATGCTTCTGACAGATGGCAAGGCTGTTCTGGAACACTGTGAACATAACAGATTTTGGGACAGGGTGCTGTAGAGAACTGATTTTAGTGAAAAGTTGGATTTTTATCAAAATGACCTTTTCCACTCCAACTGCCTGCTTTGCATAGAAAATTGCAAAGAAAACTCCAAAATTTGATAAGATATTGAACATCCCAGTGACTTTACTGGAGTTCTGGTTTGGATGCCATTATCCTTCATGGCCCATTAGCTGCAACTGGGCTCCATGTCCAACATCCATCGTTGCCAAATGTTCCCATGATGTATCACAACAGCACAAGAAAACAGAAAACCCCCATACTCATTTTAAAAACCTCAGAGTTTAAGGAAGAGAATGGACCATTTGCCCTGAACACTCACAAATCCCTTAATCTGACATGGAAACCAGTTGCTTCTACCTTGCTTCCCCCCTCCCCTCCAAAAAAACCCCAAAACTTGCAATGTTCACAATCCATTCTAATTACCAAGGCATTTTCAGGCTGTATTCCTAAAGAAATAAGGCTGTTGTTGGCACTATTGTCCATTTATCTGTCCAATGGCCAGTTCTGTGTCCCTTCCCTTCCCGTCCCCTCCACGCCTTCAGGAACTACCTGACAGACAGGGAAGGGGGAAGGAGCTGTGAGTGCTGGGTGGGAAGAGTAGATATAAAAATCCTTAGTTCTGTTTTGATACTTTGCAACCACAGCACAGATCTACACAGCAGATCAGCAAGTCTCTGAGGTTTGAGAGAAACACTGCCAAAAGATGGTATTTCTTTCCCCTTAAAAAAAAACCCCTTGAAACAGTTTATTACTAGGTGTTGTATCGCATCTGAAACTTTCAGTTTCAG
>VZRX01018455.1:0-26329 GCA_013398075.1 Notiomystis cincta | reverse complement strand
GAGAGGGACAGACAGGGACAGACAGGGACAGATGGGGGGACACAGGGACAGACAGGGACAGACAGGGGGACACAGGGACAGACAGGGATGCCAGGGACAGACAGGGATACCAGGGACAGACAGGGACAGACAGAGACAGACAGGGGACAGACAGAGACACAGAGGGACAGACAGGGGGATGCAGGGACACACAGTGACACACAGGGACACACAGAGACAGACAAGGACACACAGGGACAGACAGGGGGACACAGGGACAGACAGGGATGGACAGGGGGACACAGGGACAGACAAGGACAGACAGGAACAGACAGGGACAGACAGGGATGGACAGGGACAGACAGGGACAGACAGAGGGACACAGGGACAGACAGGTACACACAGGGACCCCCAGTGCTGAGGGCCCCTCTCCCTGGGGCTCCTCTCAGGCTCAGCAGCCCCAGCTCCCTCAGCCTTTCCTGGGCACTGAGATGCTCCAGGCCCTTCCCGGCAGCTCCCTGGCCCTGCTGCTCCTTCCTTTGGGAACCATCATAGCCAGGTTTGTTTAACCCTTCACATGAATTTTTTACCATGACACCCACCCTGTGCTCAATAACTGAGACAGAACAGGGTGTATATCTTCAGTGAATTGGAAATCCAGCTGCTGAAACACTGGAAGGTGTGAAAATAAATGCAAATAAATAAAGCTCATGCCCTCTGTAAAACCCATTTGTGTAAAGTGAAAACCTCTAAAATCTTGCATGAACATGAGGGGAAATTGTAGTCTAAGCCCTGAACTACACATGCATCACACAGGTGTTAAACACAGAAAGCCTGCAGGGATCTTTTCCTTTCCTCTGCCAATTACCTGCCTTCAACAGGGATAAATATTTAAAATTTTTAGGTCTCTCCACTGAATAAGCTGGGGGAATCAAGCTGTATTTTGAGGAATATTTATTAGTCCTGTTTAATAGAGGTTAAGATTATTTTTGTTCTAATTTGGCTGAGCTAAAGAGTAGAATAATACTGATAATATCTGGAGATAGACAATGCCTGTAGTGCTTCAAACAACACTCCCTTATTTAGAGATTAAGGAAGTGATTGGATTCCACCCAGACTAATTAATGGTAATCTACAAAATCATTGAAAGGCTTTAGCCTGGCTTGAAATAGTGCTGGCTCTAATTCCTTTCAAACTCTTTCAAACTCAAACCATGCAGCCAGCAGAAGTTGAAAACCTAAGGAATGATGGCACTGCTAAAACCCAAACAAACAAAATTCCCAAATGCTGTTGACTCACTTTAATCTGTATTCTTTTAGGTGGAACATGATGAGCTGGTGATTAACAGGGAAGCTGAGTTAACAAGACTAGCTTCAGCCACCTAGAATATAAAATGAAACGAAATGAAATAAAATATAAATAAACCACCTTGTGTTTGAAATGCTAAAATACAGGAAGAGGAAAGAAGGTATTAGGAATATGTGGAATATATTATTTGTTCAGGTTTCTGAAATACAGGGTTTCAAATCTGTGAAAGCCCCCACAAAACTCTAAAATACCTGTGCCTGTTATATCATTATATGGTTTGTAGGATTACAAACATGTGCAGAGAAATATATTCAGAGAGACACAGAGGCTTAACTGTATTAGTTTTATCTCTCTGGAAACATGCTTAGGATAAAATTCCTAATTTTCCTGATCTAAGTGAACCTACAACTCTAGAGCACTCAGTTCCTGTAGTTTATATTTTATTGGGCCAGATTTGGTATCACAGGCAGGAGTAGAACTCTGAGAATGTTGCACCTGTGATCATGAGAAACCCAAAGTGTAGCAGATGGAAAATAACCCATGAAAAGTGGCTTTTTCAGAGAATAGGGTGATTCCAGGAGTGGCATTGGGCAGAAAACCAGCAGGACCTGCCTGACATGTGGCTCTTCCTGGGACTCCACATTCTGGAATTCCTGTAATTCAATATTCTCACCTGGCTTCTGACTTAGAGAAGAGGAAATAAAAAAGAACCCTTTGCCACAGATTTGGAAGGCAGGCAGGCAGCATTTTGGGGAAATTAAAATCTTCCTGTAGCTGGTTCCCCTCAAATTGTGTTGTAATTGCTCTGGGCCAATTTTAAAAAAGAGTCTGCCCCAGAGGGAGGAGGCACTGGAGAGAGAGGGATAATGGAGAAAATGTATCAGAGCTGTTCCTGAAAATTAATAAAGGAAGTAGAGGAGGATGGATGTCAGGGTCTCAAAAATGCTGCAATGGAAAAATACAATAAAAAGGGAATTATTATCTTGGGAGTGACTAAAAACAATATAAGATTCTTTAAATATATAAAGAGAAAGAGATAAAGGGCTGAAAAGTGAAATAATTAGCCCACTAAGGGATTAGGGAGAAACTTAATATGAAGTGAACAGGATAAAGTGGGAAAATTAAATGAGTTTTGCACTTCTTAGTATTCATGAGGGAAATCTGAGCTGAAAGAGGATAAATAAAGGAGCCCTGTTTTCCAACTGCTGAATGGTGCAAGGTAAAGGATGTCACTTGGACAAGTTAAAAATCACTAAAATCAGCTGAAGCTTGAAGGAAAGGGGTTATCCCTTCAATAACTGAGAAGGACAAAGAGGGAATAAGAAAGAAAGGGAGAAGGTTCTTTGGGGAGAAGGAACTGAGAAAGAGTAAAGGAGGGACTTATCCAGATCCACAATTCCAGTTGTGATGATGCTCAATGGAGAGCTGCAACCTGAACAAGTTAAAGGAACTTATTTTATCAGTATGTGATTGCCTTTAAGGAATGGATTACATAAAGTCCTGTTTACCAAATATACTCCCCACACCAGCATAATTATTGAAAAATTACATATGTTTACTCACTAGGAAAAAACAATAGAATAAAATTAGAGAGAAGAAAATTAAAGGCAAGAAGTACCATTTTTTAAAACATAAATCTGAACATCAGAAGTTATACCAACCCATTCAGACTTTTGCAGCAGTTTTGGTCCTAATTACATGCAATTATTATACTGCATGCAGAAGAAATAATCTCCAAATTATCCTCTTTTGTATTGTCAGTGTTGCAGTCTAAAGCAATTGTTGTATATTATTTGTAAATAACAGAATTAAAAGAATAACAGTACATCATCCCCAGACAAAAATTCTCATAAACAGAATAAAATGAGTATTCTGTCAAAAGAAAACTAAAAAACAATGGGGCAACACTTCTCCAGTCACCCCACAGGTTGTAGTGGTACTGGTCTAGAACCTCAACCACAGACATAATTAATCTTCAGAAAATGATCTGTAATCAAATGATGGGATTTATTTACTCTTTCAATGCCACTGAGGTCAAAAACTTGCCTTCCCCTTTAATTACTAAATTAATAATATTTATTAAGGTGCATACACTTATTCAAGTGGCCACAATTAAATAATTTACCCCACAGGTGCTGCAATCTCAGTCCTAAAATTGATTGTATAAATTTTTACCTGTAATCATCAGGACCTGCCTGTGTAAATCCAGACCATTCCAGTGCTTTAAGAGAATATTCACTATACAAAAACATCAGTGCTTTTAAAAATCAAAGGTTCTTACTCCATTTATTCAGTACAGTGTGTTATCCTTAACTACTTTGGATTTGAAATTGGGAATAATTAACCTCTCCAAAACTGATTTTGGATTCTGGGAGATGTTCAGAGAGACTGCTGAGGAACAGGAGGGAAATTAATTCATAATCACAGAATCCCAGAATGGTTTGAGTTGAAAGGGACCTGAAATTTCATCCAGTCCCTGACCTGCCATGGGCAGGGACCCCTTCCACTGTCCCAGGTGGCTCCAAGCCCCATCCAGCCTGGCCTTGGACACTTCCAGGGATGCAGGGACAGTCACAGCTTCTCTGGGGGACCTGATAATATAGCAGCAATTATATAATTATCATTACTTATAAGCAATATGAGCAGACATATAACAAAAGATATATAGATATATAAATATGTACATCCTGCTGATTACAACAGAAACAAATCCCAGCAGCAACACCCAGAAATGGTTCAGGTTTCAGCACCTGGAATTAGATCCCACTCTTTTTAGTTCTTAAAAAATTTAATTTCAACTATGAAGTGGAAATTTTAAAAGAAAAACAGAAAAACAATTAATTTTCCATCAGTTTGATTGGTACCTGCCTCCATTACCCTTGAGGAATCACATCAGGACAGTATCTGCTTCCTCAAGAAGTGACATCTCCAATTATTCCTTTGCTGTGTCTTATTTAGTGACAAAAAATGTGTCTTCAGAAAATCCCACCTGCAAACAAAGCTGTTTTTTTTTTCTTTTCCTTCTTTCCTTTACTTTTTGTATGGATTTTTCTGAATGCAAGAGAAGGAAGGTCTGAACACTTTCCCTTGGGAATGGCTGTCAAGGAGAGGATCACATTACCCAGCCTCTTGCACTGGCACTCACTGCCCTCCTAGAACTGGCATCCAAACCCCCAAAAATATCACTGTAGAAAGTTATATTTGGAGTATCTCTTATTTGTCTTATTGCTGAAGTATTTGGGTAATTCAAGCATGCAAGTCCCTGTTTCAGTGAGCACAAATTAATGACCTTTGCTCCAAATATTCTATGAATACTTTCAGTCAATTAATTTTTATTATTTCCATACCCGTGGACATTATGGACTGGTTCTTAGGTAATTAATTTTAATGGCACTGTGCATAAATGGCAAGTCCACCTTCCAAAAGGGGGATTTTGGCCCTTTTTTTTTCAGATTTCACTGCAGGAATAGAAAGGATGCTCTCACACCTCAGGAGCACAGGCTGCACACAAACACAGGATTGCAAGAGGAGCTCATGAAGGAATTAATTTGACTGTTTCTTACCATGAAAACAGAAATTATTCCCCTTGTTAAAAAGATTACCTGAACCAGTTGCTTATGAGTTGAAGGGGCTAGATTGCTGATTGTAAACAAAAGGCTGAATAGGATATTTTTAGCTGTCAGAAGGTGCTGCCAGCCTGACAGACCTCCCTCAGAAGAGGGTATATAAACCTGAATGCTGCAACACCAAAATCCTCTGAGCGAGTCTGAGATTAGTGCTAACTTGGGGTTAGCTAGAATTTATAAATAATCTTGTGAAATGTTGTGAATTAAGGCCTTCTCACTTTTATTTTTCCTTTCTAACATCAACTTTTCACTAATCTTAACTCTGTTACCCAACCCCCTTTAGTTAGAGGCCGCTTATGCCCTGCAGGCTGAACCTTTATTTTCCCTTCCAAGACGTGTTTGTTTATTTGTTGAGGAAGAGGAAATGAGTCTTTGTTTAGTCCTTGCTATGACGACTCATGGATCACTGTAATTATCCAATTGATTTTTAAATCCTGCAGAGCTCCTGGCCTCGCTGATCTCTGGCAGTTTTGAAAGGAGCACTGGGTTATAATGAGCAGTGTCTTTACTTTTTTATGTAACGTTTCCCAAGAATTCCACAGCAAGTGCCGATTTCCCTCCCTGCTCTGTCCTTGAGAACAAGGTTAAGTAGATAACCCGCTGGTTTTAAGCACTTTTAGGAGTTTCCTGGGGGAAATGAACACCTGCTGCTGCCAAATTTATCTCCTTGGCCATGTCCTGTGAAGCTGCTCCGCGTTGTCGTGTTCGAGCCGTCACACAGGATTTAAGAAGCTGTGCTGCTGCACGTGCTTTAATCCAGGCTTCTGATGGCTTTTCTTCCTCTTTTTCCACTTTTCTCTACAGAAATGCTGTGAATGCTCTGCCTCTACACAATCCCTTTTATTTATCAGGTGGTCACTTTAGAGTATTTCCTAATCCATTAGAAAATATACTGACATTATTTCCTCACATGAATTTTAAATTCTGCCAAGAGATTGTCCACCAGTTCTATTAAATGTCACAAAATTTATTATAACTAAACTGTAAAACACTCCATGTGCCTCCATGAAACTTTCTTGCTACCAATGAGGCTGCATTTTGTTCTTTTATATAGAAATTACATCAAGAAGATCCATACTGTGAGCAAAGATTAAGGTGTAAAAAAGAACAATTTATTTCTTATTTTGAAAGAACTCTGACACTTTATTTTCTCCTGGGATCAATTTTTAGTGCTGGGATTTCAATGACATCCAAACTACTTTCTGTATTTATTTATTGATATGTTTCAGTTCTGCAGAAATGCACAGAAATTAAAATATTAGAATAATCAATAATGACTAATTAGGATCTGATTCAGTCACTTCAGTCAATACAGGACCGTGGCAGTGTTCATCTACTCTCTTTCTTCTATATTAATTCTAATTTTATAAATATGAATAAGAACTTCCATTATATTAGTTTGTAATGATTACTGAAAATTCTTCTATGGCCAAACACATGGCAAAATCAGGGGTGAGCCCCATAACTTGCATTAAACCTAAAAATATTAATACTTTGCACATCAATCCCTTGCAATTTCCTTTACCTTTTTTATATAGTCATCATTTTAATAATTGAAACTTTGGGGTTCATGCAGCTGCCTGAGTTAATTTAATTTATGCATGCAAATATGCAAGGGAAGAGTTCCTGAAGGCCAACATTTGTCTGATGAGGCTTATCTTTCTTTCTTCCCTCTGCAGTAATGGAGAGGATTAATCAGGCTCATCACACTCTTGATTGCTGGAACTTAGTTTCTTTTCTGGGTTAATCTCTGCACTGACCAGAGCTGAAGCCTTGGAGGAGAAGGTTATTTAAAGTTACTCAATATCCCATGTAATGTATGAGTTAAAATCTTTTCCCCCCATGTGTCCACATTAAATCCAAGGCCACTAACAGGGATATTTAATTTTTGGGAGTATGTGTGCTCATCTACAAACATGCAATTGGAAATTCCTATTCCAAATTATGTGGCAGCAGTGAATTAAAGGAGGGGAGGGATGGAGGAGGTTAAAACAGCTGCATTCTGGAACACCAGATTCCAATGAAAATAAAATAGCAGTTGGCAACAAATACTCTTGCTTCATCTTAAAACAGATTAGTTTGGCTTCTTCCTCTGATAAAAATCCTTCAGACTTCCTTTCATAGGAATTATAGAACTCCAGAATGCTTTGGGTTGAAAGGGACATTAGAGCCCATCCAGTGCCACCCCTGCCATGGGCAGGGACACCTTCCACTGTCCCAGGGTGCTCCAAGCCCCACCAACCTGGCCTTGGAATGCTGGTCTCTGTCCAGAGCAAAACCATTTTGATTATTCTGAATTGTTTCATCCAAGGGAACTTTATTTTCAGATTGTGGCAGGGAAGGTGAAGCATCCTGACTACCAGAGAGTAAAGACCAAACTCTTTCTGGTGCACAGAGCTGTCTCAGCTCATTGGGCTGGACTCTGACCCAGCTCCACTGTCTCCACAAAGGAAGGATTCAGGAGCTGCACTTCCATACTTCTGCATCCCAAACATCTCAGGGAGGTGCCAGTCCTCAGAGTTGTCACAATCAAGCTCAGAAAGGATTTCCCCACGCCCATTGCTCTGACATTTTAAATCATTCTTTATGGTAAATGTGGAGGTTTCTGCAAGCAGCACACACTGGGGTGAGCACATCAACCCTTCATCTCTGGGGTTTGGTCTCATCCTCTTACAGAGTTTTCAGTCAAGGTCAGGGGTTTGCTTCAAAATTTCAAAGCAGCTCAGTGCTCTCATCCATTTATGTCAAAGGTGAATAAAAAGTGGCCAGGTGCACTCCTCAGCCATGACAAACTAACTCTAGGTTCAGATTGGGTGTCAGGAAGGAATTCCTTGCCATGAGGGTGCTGGGGCCTTGGCACAGGGTGCCCAGAGAAGCTGTGCAGAGCTGCCTTTAATGTTGTTGCCCAAATATGAGTCTGGTTTCACTCCAGCCAAGCTGGCACTGTTGGCCACCCTGTTATAACAAAATATTTCTCCACTAAACCTTTCATGTCCTGGCTCCACAGGGCCTGAGGGAAGCAAAAGGTCAGACCTGCTGATCTTGGAGTACTTTTCCAATCTAAGCAATTCTATGATTGTAAAAGGATGATTATTTAGCATTATTGATATTTATTGGGACTTTCCTACCCCTTCATTCTTTTTGTAGGGCAGCAAAACCTGTACATTTCAAACTCTACTGCTTCCTAACAATGTAGGAAATATAAAAAGCTTTGCTTCAGGTCATCAGTCCTCTGTTAGAGAGTCATGATTACAGGTTTTAATCTAAGACATTGCACTAATAGGCCACCTTTTAAAAGCCATGTCAGGCATCCAGAACAGCCTCTCTGTGGCCCTGATTTAGCACTGTGCCTCAGGAATATGGAGCCCATCATTTTCTCCCTGGCTTCCAGGGATGGAGGTCATCCACCCCCAGATTTTGGGAAGGAGGTTGTGTATCTCCAGCCACCAATACAGGAATGGACATCTGACCACTCATCCCCAGAGAGAGGAGGGGACAGGGCCAATTTCTGTTGGAGCAATCCCTCAACTTCCTTGATTGAATATCTTTGCCATGAGTATTTTAAATTGTCCTTAATTTAGTTTTTCCCTTTATTGATTATCTGACTTCCCAATTAATGCATCCACTGAGAAGCTCCTATGTTTAGTTTTCAATCTCTTTTCATACGAGACCACAGAGCACATATTTCAATTATAATAGACTAGCTAAGTAATTAAGGAATAATAAATGAATAAAAATCCCATCATGGCAGTCTATTTAAAATGTCTAATTAAAACTACAGGACACATATAGAATCAGGGAACCATTAAGGTTGGAAAAGGCCTCCAAGATCATTGAGTCCACCCATTAAGCCAGCACTAAAACATGTCCATGAGTGCCACATCCACATTTCTTGAACACTTCCAGGGATGGTGACTCCACCACTTCCCTGGGTGGCCCTTCCCAATGTCTGACCAGCCTTTCCCATACAAGCAATCAGAAATACACACATCAGGCATTTGCCAGCACTACATTTGCAGTTCCTTCAGGAAATTCGGGGTGAAAGAGGAATGCTGAGTTATTGCAAACCTCCCAGCTGGCTGAGAACACTCACATTTAGTTAGCAGTGTCCATTTCTCCAGTGTTTTGAGACTAGGAAAAGGCAACCCCTGAATTGTGGCACTGTTTTTGTTTGCCCTGGGAGTCAGAGAGACATCTCCATGTCAGCAAAACACAAGGCCTTGGAGACTACCAAATATCCAAGATTTCCAATTATTTCAGTGTTCAGGAGGCACATTTTTCCAAAAGGGCCCACAAAGGGAAAATTATTTCTCCCATAAATGTTTATTAGGTGAAGAGTGTAAAATAAATCCTATCTCAGCAGCATAGGCTGAAAGTCTCAAATAAGAAGATAAAAACCCCATCCTCTTCCCCTTTCCTAAGCCCTTCCTGAGCCGTATCCCTGCTATTAGAATGATGGTGATAATGAGAATGCTTAAACTGAAAGATCTTAATCAGAATTATTTACACAGGACAGGCAGCTATATTTAATATGGTGCACTACTTATTGGAGCAATGATATTAAAAGTAGAAAAACAGTTATTAAATAGAGATTGATGTCACTCACCCATCCCAGTGACCAAATGTCTTTCCTCACCCTCAAGGAGTGACCTTGAGGGTGTCCCCACTCCAGGGAGGAATCTCCCCACAGTCCCAGAAGGGGGGAGTTAGAAGATCCTCCCACTAAAAAGTGGGGCTGGGCTTTTATGGCATAAAGTGGCTGATGTCAGATGTCCCCAGGCTGGGTGAGATCAGTTGTCAGCACTGTCACCTGTTGGTTCCCCTGTCAGGATCTCAGGAAACGTTGCTCTCCTCCAGAATGTTGAATTTTGGGATGGATGAGTCAGGCTGGTCTCAGCATCCTTCAACCCTCAAAGTGATCCCCATCTCCATCCCACTGATCCCTTGGCAAACTAGGAGTTGTCTGAGCTGTGTTTCCCCCATTTAGGCAGAGCTCACAAGAGGAAACCTCTGTAAGATAAGCTCAGTATTTTAAAGAGAGAATCCTCCTGGAAGTGCAATCACATGCAGTCATTTGCTAAAGATCTTTAAAAGCTGAAGCAAATGTTGATTTACAGACAAACATTTCTCCAACCTAAAGGCTTTTGTCTTTCAAAAAATAAGGGAATTGTGGATGTTCTTACACTGATGTTTTAACTTCACAGTCACTCCTGAGTTTTTTATTTGCTTCCTTTCCCAGGAATTTTTGCACACGTACCACCTTTTCAAATGGAAGGTGGAGGGGGAACCTTGATCAGGTTGCTTCATCAAAAGACTTTTCACAGCAATTCATCTGTCAAGTGTGGAAGACAGGTGAGAGAGGAAATTGCTTATATTTTATGAAAGGTTTCTTATTTTAAAGGAGAAAAAGGCAGTTATAAGTCACCTCCAGTGCAATTATCTTTCATGGAGACTGGGCAGCAGTTTTTCAACCTTTCCCATCATGTGTGTCCCTAAACCATTCCCAGAGACTCCAGCTAGGTCAAATTAAGCACACTGAACTTCTCAAATATTTGAAGCTCACACATCAATAAACTTTTATGTCCTTTGACTCCAAACTTTTTCCATTGATAGGCTACAGTCTGAAGCTTGCCTGGCTGCATAGCAACAGTATTATCTGGTTGAATTTCCTGGCCACACTGGAATGAGGTAATTTGCACCTGAGTGGGGACATCCCCACCAACTGCCCAGGTAATTCCATCCACAGTCTCAGCAGAAGGGCTGAAGAGACAAAAAGACTGTGCCAAGAGTGGTTTTCCATGTCTGGAGAGGATCACAGTGGTGCTGCAGGCAGCAATGATTTGTGTCACCAATATCTGGTCCATACCTTTTCTGTTCCATAGCTGGAAATTAATTTTTCATTTTCTTTCACACACCTCCCACCCAGTATCAGAAAAATGCACTTGGATGTTGCCTCCCCATTTAATGCTTTGATGTTTGTTTAGTAGCTTGAAAGAGTGAGGAAAAACAGAAAAACAAAAGACCCTATAAATCTTTAGAAATCCCTAAGTTTTGGGCTTTTTTATTTTGCTACAAAGAAGAACATTTATAATGTAACAGTTAAAAAAACGCCTTTAAAGCTTTATGTTTTTGCCTAAATTGAATAAAACAAAGCCACTGAATATCTTTAAAAGGCTGTAAAGAAGGAAGCAGTCTTTTGTCACTCCATGATAAACTATTTATTTAAATGCTTAAAAGGAAAGAGCCTGAAACTCAGGGAAGCACTTCAGTGTAAAACAAAGGGAGCTGAATGGTCAGAATTAGTCTCACATTGTGACCAAATTCTCCAGGAGCTCATTTTGCTCCACACTTCATGTGACACCGAGGGTCTTCTGCAAGGACAAGTGTGGGGTTTTTTTACTTTAGGTGAAGGGTTTATAATGGGTTGGTAAAAAAGGTTTGCCCTTAAACTGTGTATGCACGAGTAGGACTGCAGGAAATACAGCCCCAAAATGGCTAATTGGAAGAAAATGCAGATGTTTTATTCAGTTGCAAATGCTGGTCCTGCTGCCTGCAGGAGGCACTGACAGGATTTCATTCCTTTGTGACTACAAAGCAGTGGTGGAATGAGCAGGCACTGACAGTGGTCGGGAAATAAAGGAGAGACTGTGCACAAAATGTATTCCAGTGCCAATTCCAACATTTCACCACCTCAAGCTGGAATTTGCATGACAACGGAGAGCAAGAAAACTTTCAGCAGCAGAGAAATAAGTGCTCCCTCCAAAACCCCTACCTGCCCACACACAGACTTTGCTGTGCTTGATGAGACACTTTTCTCCAGTCTGATCCCACTTTATGGCTCATTATGGCTCTCTGTAACCTGCTCATATCTTCCTTTGAGGCTGGAAAACAAAGCAGGGCAGCTTTAGAATCACAGGATGGGTTAGGGTGGAAGGGATCTTAAAGGTCCCCTTGTGCCATCCTCTGCCATGGGCAGGAGCAACTTCTACTATCCCAAGTTGCTCCAAGCCCCATCCAACCAGGCCTTGAACAATTCCAGGGATGATCTTGGAGGTCTTTCCCAGCCTCAATGATTCTATGATTCTGATCAGTTCTAAACTGCTGATGGGTTATCTCTTAGCCTGCAGATTCCCTGACAGGTTGAATGCCACCAGTGCTGCACAGCTGGCACAGAGCCATGTGAGAGCTTAAACCCAACACAAACTCTCTGTGGGCTCATGTGGCTCATGTGGCACTTAGATCCCAACCCATATTTGTAGGGTGATTTGGAAGTGCAGCAGATTCCATACTAATCATGGAACTCAGTTTGTCATCCTGCATCAAAAAAAACCCCACCAAAACACCCAACAAAGGGACTAAATAAAATCCTCTCGTGTCCTACAAGACAAATGACACACTGCCTCTACCTGGTGCTGGCTGGCAGCTCCTCAGGCACCTCAGGAGCACATTCCCAAACAAGAGCAGCTGGGCCAGGCTTGTTGGGATCCCATCCCCAAAGAGCAGCAACTGGGCTGGGCTCACTGGGATCCCATTCCCAAATAGCAGCAACTGGGCTGGCCTCATTGGGATCCCACTCCCAAACAGCAGCAGCTGAGCAGGGCTCATTGGGATCCCACTCCCAAACAGCAGCAGCCGTGTTGGGCTGCCCAGTGCTGGGTTGCCCCAGTTGCAGAATGTGATTGATGCCCACTCAACTTGGTGGAAGCAACTTATTCACTAATTAGTTCCCCCTTTCAGCACATTTAGCCCAGACTGGCAGGAGAGCTTCTTGGGAATAGGTTCCAATGGATTGTCTACAATTATTCATCGCTTTGCATGGATGCAAGGAGCTTTTCTTTCTGGCAGTGCCCTCTCACCAAAGGCTGGATGCTGACTCTTCTTTAATTTCTGTTTGATGAGACACTCACAATTAATATGTTGTTATTTGTGTTTTCCATGCATAATTTATTAAAGCAGAGATTAACTCGAGGTTCCACAAGCATGGCAGGGGAACTTATTTTGCAAGAGTTGGATGGAATCTCAGAATGGTTTGGGTTGGAAAGCACCTTAACACTAATTTCATTCCACTCCCTGCCATGGGCAGGGACACCTTCCACTATCCCAGGTTGTTCCAAGCCCTGTCCAACCTGGACTGGGACATTTCCAGGGATGGGGCAGCCACAATCTTCCCAGACAAAGCAAAACTAAACACAGCCAGTTCCCACTAGAAAGTGGAAATAGAAGAGTCATTTGTCTCTGCCACATCCCAGTCTCCAGACTGGAAGGATCAGTTCAGACTGACACAGTCATCTGTCATGTGAATGCACCTGTGCTGAAAAAAATAACCTCAACTGATGATAATGAGACAGAAAATCAGAAGGATTAGCACATGTGGGCTGCTCCAGGAGTGCAAGGTGAGCAGAGTTGGTTCAAAGCCAATAAATTACAGGAGTGTTTTTGATAAAAGACCAGTTGTGGCACAAAGTTGGAATGAGACACCAGAACAGATGAGGAGACAGAACTTTCCTGCACAAAATGGGAGATTGTGAGCACACCCTGATGGGACAGGGACAGGGGATTCCCTTGTGCAAGGCACATGGAAAGAGAAGCACAGACAGACAAAAGTGTCCATTATAAACAATAAACCAAAATCAGAAGTTTTCAATTCTGTAATTTCAAATGATATGCCTAGTTCTTCCTTATTAACTCCTGTCTAACCACTTAATTGTCAGAAAGTATGCCTTGGTGGGCAATCAGAATTAAAGGTGGATTTGGCACTTTTAGAGTGCAAGCTTATATATGAGGTATCAATAAACCACTAAAAGACAGCTAAATAATATTAATTATGTCTTTCTTAAGAGAGAACAACTGAACATCTTTTTTCTTGTTTTGCTGGTTTTATTATCTGAGTATTTTGACTGTTATTTTCAAAGGAACATGAATACAAAATTAACATCTGCTTTCAGAGTATTGAAAATGCTCATTTATTCCAATCTGGTGACAAGTGGTGATGACTAAATTAATAGGCAACTTGGCAAGTGGGATATTTGATAAACTGCTTGGAGAAGTGTGAAATACCTTTCTCCAGTTGTGTAGAAAGCTTTAACTGAATACACATCTGAAAAAAGAAAATAATAAAAAGAAGAATGTCTAAAGCTTTTGGGGGTAGTGATTGAATACAGGAATTTTCTGAGGTAACAATGGCCTCATATATGCTGTCATTAGTAAAACATGGTATACAAAATAAAAATACCGGTCCAATAATAACAACCTCTAAGGAAAAAATTATGATCCATGAGTAATTTTAACAATAAACTAACAGTTTAGCCTAAAAAATTTAGAACTAAATACTTGTAAAGCAATAACAGTTTCCTACCTTCCCTGTCAAGCACAATAACCATATTGGATACTAATTATACTAAAATAGTTGTAAATAAAACCATTAGAATCTTATTTAATAGAACTAGAATGTCTTTGCATAGGTCAGTTTATTTCCCAGGTAGAGTGTCCTGATGTTTTTAAGTGGGAGATCATTCCTTCATCCATTCAAGATAATGAAAGGTTAAAAGTCAAAAGAAGAACCAGGTATGAGTGAAGCATAAAAATCTGTGTTAAATGTTCATAGATTGTTTGGTATTAGGGTGTGATATTGCTGAGGCACAGGATTTGATGCTATTAGGAAAAGTTTCTCCAGGGAAAGGCTGATCAGGCACTGACACAGGCAGTGGTGCTGTTCCCATCCCTGGAAGTGCCCAAAAAACGACTGGATGTGGAACTCTAGGATTTGGTTTAGTGACATGGTGGGATTCAGTGGAAGGTTGAACTTGATGCTCTTGGAGGTCCTTTCCAACCTTAATAATTTCATGATTCTCTGGAAAGGTTGTATTAGAGTTTATACTAAATTTTCTAAAGAAAACCACCAAACCCCAACCAAATAAACAAAACCCCCAAATACCACCACCCTCCCTCGCCCCTCTCCCCCTCAAAAAAAGACACAAAATTTTGCATCTGAGTTCTGAGGCAGAACCTGTTGGATTTCAGTGGGGACTTTCCCCAGGTCAGGGAAGAGGCTGATTTCTGACCTCAATCTCAGCAGAAAACTGAGGAATCTGCCCAGGGAAGGTGGAAAACCTTCCACATGTTGCATGTCACAAACCATGACTTCCAAAGGATCCATTCCAGCAAAGACCTAAAGGCTCCAAAGAAATTGGGAAAGAAAAAGTCTTGCTTTCAGTTTTGACAAGACCAAAATCACTTTTCAAAATGAAAGTTTGAGCTATTCAGTTTGAGTTTGTCTGCTCTGGTCAAGACATAACAGCTCTCCCTTCCTTCCCACACTTCTGATGAGGACACATCCCAGCTGGATCTCTGGTGGATGAAAAAGGGAATAGGAGCAAGCTCAGCATGGCAAAAGTGAAGAGGAGAGTTAATTTGCCATAGCTCTCCACCAGAATAAGTTTGGAATTGTGACCACTCAAATATTTTTGAAGGTGGTGATGAAGCCCTGGCACAGGGTGCCCAGAGAAGCTGTGGCTGCCCCTGGATCCCTGGAAGTGTCCAAGACCAGGTTGGACAGGGCTTGGAGCACTCTGGGACAGTGGGAGGTATCCCTGCCATGGCAGGGGATGGCACTGGAGGGGCTTTGGAGTCCCTTCCAACCCAACCCATTCTTGGAATCTGTGATTCCATGGTTTTTACAGCATGTTCAGATGCTCAGTTCCCTGTAAACCCAATATTTTCCAAGGCTCACAACAGCTCCTGGAGTTTCCCACACTAATGCCTTAAATCTGCAGCAGAAAATGAACCTTTTATGTGGTGAAGGGGAAGATTAGAGCCTGTCCCAGTTTTGGGCAGACGTGCATATAATTTACCCTATTTTGCTGTGTTACTCTATAAAATTTTATGACCCTCCAAGTTTTATTTTTTTCAGAGCCCCAGTTAAAGGGCTGGGGTATTCTGCTGGTTTGATCCAGAAAATAGACAGTCTCTGCTGCTGACAGCCAGCAAATGATCCACCAGATGCTTGGATCTGCAGCTCCAGAGCCCAGCCATGGGCTTAATGTGAAGAATTAAAATCTCTTCCCTTCAGCAGTGCTGAAATGCCTCATTAGTGCTCTAAAGGAAGAACTGAGGGCGCAGCACTGCTATAAATAGGATTCTACATCTCTCACTAGCTCAAGTCATTAATAGCCTTGGGAAGGAAGGAATTTCCAGGCTGATGGATATGGAGTTTATGCCCACAGGATTTGGGCACGTGGGTTCTTTGCCGATGTTCTCCCCACTCTTCATCTCTTCATGTACTTCTAAACTCCCTATAAAAGCCAAAAAAAAGCCACCTTTAAAAAGTTCATCAATTCCTGGCTTAAAAAAATAACAAGACTCTTGAAGAGAACAAAATCAGCAGTTCCCATGGTTATGTTTTGCTTCACTTACCTACGCAACTCCTCTATTCTCATGGTATTTGTCCCCAAATGGCACAACTTTCCAGATTTCCTCCCCCAACCTTAAGCTAAAATTGCCTTGACAAATACTAAGCTGAAATTTCAGGAAGATTATTATCTTTTGAAAATAAAGTCTTAATTCTCAGTGAAATTGCCATCTTTGGGTCCCTAACAGGGCCATTTCTCCCTTTTAGAGAGAACCATGGTGGATCACAGAATATCCTGAGCTGGAAGGAACCTCCAAGGATCATCAGCTCCACGGAATGCTTGATTTTAATTCCAGGGCTTCCACAGTTTTTAATATCCTACATCAGGACACTCCTTTCCAAGGACAATTGCAACAATAAATTTTACTTGCTTTTTTAATTGAGGGTAATAACTTTTAATATATCCTAGCTGAAAAGTAGCATTCTAAGTTTATTTGCCAGAGTACTGTTTAAGTCCTCCCCAAATGTGTATTTTTATGCATGACATGTACTTCTCATCTACAAAAAGGTGTAGCTACTACAGCTTGGATCATTATATAAGATGATGTTGCCTATGATACAGAAAGACCTTATTTTTCCAAGTTTTCTTCCTCAAAGCTGTCTGAAAGGAATTAAGAATTTCAAAGATCTTTTGCACTCAAAGCTGACTAAATCAGGAAGGAAATGGATACAGTTGTGGAAGACTTAAATAAGAAGTTTATATTATGCCACCAAGATCCTTTTCTGTGGGAGGAATTGTCTCAGCCTTGTGAATCTAAGGTGTAACATGGACTTTTGTGGTTAATTATTATAATCCACAGATTTTTGGAATGCTGCTTTGTTTATGAAGTTTCTTATTAGGCAAAAAGTTAACGAAGACACGACCCACTGCAACTCCTTGGGAAAAGCCCAGTTTAAGCACTTTAAAGGTGAGAATCTAACTTCTTATATCAACAGAAATATTTCAGGAATGTGTCTATCACCTATTCTATGGGCTGGATGCCAATAAAAAATCAAATCTCAGGAGAAAAGGCTTCATCCAGCAGATACACATGTCCTGTGCTGAATTATGATATTCCAATGGCTTTTCAGTCTCATTCATTCCCATTCAAATTTGAAGTGTTAATATTAATTCTGGTTTTATCTAAAGTCAGGGGGAGCTTGGCCAAGCTAACAGTGGAACTGAGATAATGAAGGACCTGGGGATTTGACCTATGCTGTGAAATTCAATGGATCAAGGTCCTGAAAGGACAAATCCCCTACTTAGCTCTTTCTGAGTCGAGATTATGAGGTTTGGCCCATGTTAATGTCAAAGCTCAGGTCTGAGTCTGGAAAAATCCAGAAAGATGAAAGCAGAGACTGAAGTGTTTCCCACTGGACTGCAATGAACCTGAGACAGTGAGATGTTATAGGATTTTATTTTATGTGTATTCATATATTATTGCCTTCCCAGAGTTAATAGAACACCTGATTATAGGAAAACTTAAGGCTCTTTATTCCCAAAGGCATTTTTTTTTCTATTTTATCAACCTCATTACCAGTCAGTGAATGCAAAGAATTTTTTCTTGTAGGAGAAAGACAAAAACGGCTTAATTTTTTATGTTTATCAGTAAATATTGAAACCTACATATCAGGGATTATTATTACCAATTTTTGTCACTGTAAATTTGTTGACTGAGAAGTACCTCCACCAGCTTTCAACAGGGTAATGAGTAGAGAGTGGAACACAGATATTTTCTGACTTATTTTCCTTTCTTATTCAACTATTCCATGCGTGATTTGCATCACAATTTCCAAGGCTATGGGAAGATAAAACAAATAAGGAAAGTCAGCTGCAAAAGCTGATAATCTACGTGCAGCACAATCAAAACCCCTTTGTATCAAGGCCTCTCCAGAAAGGCTGAATTCCAAGAAGATTGCTTGAAAGGCAGGGAAATAAAACTCCAACTGCTGTGCAAGGCAGCTGAAGAGGAGCCTGCTGGAACAGTGATGGAGAGAAGCAAAACAACCCCACACAGCAGATTAAGGCAGTGTTAAATAAACCCCTCACACAGCCTCATGCTGGGCTGCAACACTGCCTGGAAGGTGCAGCTGAACTAAAGCCACAGACAGATCTGGCTTGGTCTCTGCCAATAACCAGTGGTGGATAGGTTGGAATGTCAGAACAAATGAAGTGGATAGTGATTCTTCCCTCTGATACCTTCATTATTCCACAGGCAGTGTTTCACTCATTGTAGGTTTAGGACTTCCTGCATCAGTTCTGCTTTTTGTGTTTTGATTCCTCACTTTGTCCTGTTTCTCTTTCAAAGTCTACAACTTCATTAAATCCTGTGTGAAGAGGCACCTCTTCTGATTCTTTTCAAAGCTGCTATTTTCTAACTTCCTCAAAAGTCCCCTAGATCTGGTGAGAGGTGACCTAGGGAGCTGCTCTCAATGGATCCTGGACCCTGGGGGTGATGGATCTGCTGGGACAGCCCTGGGAAGGACCCAGACAAGGGGATGGTTCCTTGGGCTCCTGGTTTTGAAGCCCCAGCTGCCCTGTGCACCCTGAGCTGCACTGAGTGGATGTGCCTATGATGGCCTGATGGCCTAGGCTGGGATTTGGGCTCCTCCTCCTGCTGCTGTCCCCTCCTGGAGCTCCCTGGGGACTCCATTCTAGGTCCCTTCCAACCCAAACCCTCCTATGGTTCTGTGAAAACCTCTCTGTGGTCAGGCAGCTCCCTGGGATGTCTTGGAGAAGAGATCAGAAATCCAGGCACAGCATTCCCAAGGAGTTTGGTTCCTCCTGGAATTTTTAAAGTAGCCTAATGATGTTTTGATCCTCACTCCTCTATGAATTATTCTCAATATTTCAAGTATTTTTTTCTGACAGTGACTGAGCACTGAGCTGATACTTTTCTTGGAATATCCAGTATAACCTAAGATCTCATTCCAGAGTACCAACAGCAAGATTTCAGTCCTTCATTAGGACTAATCAAATTAAACTCTTTCTCTCAATGTGCTTTATTTTACTTTTTCTGACAATGAATCTCACCTGAAGATGACTGATACTGTCATTCTCTCTCAGCAATTCCTGCTGCAATCCTTATCCCTGCTTTTTACTCCTCACTTACTCCATGCAATCTGTAAATTCTGTTGTGTTCAAATAAATTGCCAGACATCCCAATTGCATAAAAATGTAACAGAAATTTAACAGGGGAAATATGAAGGGGCAAGTTTAACTTGGGTTTCAGAGAGCAATTCTACGTAGATACAGAATGTTTCCTACTTTCCTATTTTTCTCCAAGAGAAGAGAAATTTTATTTAAAATTTAGACATAATATTATTGTTGGATATTTCATAATCATTTATTCCTTCTACAAGGAGAACAGCAATCTTTCATAGCAGCTTTATGAATTAACAAGCATTTAGGAGAGTGTAAAAAAATTGAATTTAAAAACAAGTTGTATTGACAGCTCCTAAAATAACAATTACTCATGAAGAACCATTTCAAATCAGTTTCTAATGGCACGATTCAGCTCCAGGTTTGGTGTATGCTGAAAGCTGCACTTCTCTGAGACAAATATATTTTATCCACTGATGGGGAACAGTTTTGATAGAAAAGTAATTCCAGTTTGCAGGTCACCATATCTATAGAATTAGACAAATGCACTTACTTAGAAAAAGGCAAAGAAAACAAGTGCATGGCTGTTTCAGCATAAATGTGAGTTTAAGGCTGCAATGACGATTATCTCAATTTTCATTGGAATTGTATTTATTTGTTTTTATTAAATGGCAGTCACTTGGATCTGACAGTATCTGGAGATGCAATCTAGTAATGGAAAATTAAAATGTGTGGTTTCAGCTACAGGGGTTTATCTTCAATAATGGAACTATCCAAGCAAAACTTGCCTTTATTGAGGGTTTCACCAGCAGATGGTCTCTGTCCAAAATGGAAACCCACTGAAGGAAGAACAATTTTTGCTGTTAATCAGCACAAAAGTTTTCTCTTTTTTATGTCCCACCTTCAAGTCTCATTAAATTTCTGGAAGCCCTTTTTCCTATCCATTCACCACGCAAGACAAGGAATATCCAGCAGACATTTGCATTAGTTCTTGACAATATTTTATACCAATTTTTTCATGCTCTTTGCCTGACTATTAAGCAACAGCACAGATTATATATAGATTAAAACAATCAGGTTTAATTAGACTGCTGATTAAAGCAAATATTTTCCTATGCTTAAATAAACAGGGCTGTTAACACACAACTTTCTGCTTGAAGGTGATGACTTGGTTTCAGTCACAGTGTGTTTGGAAGAAAGTGTGACTGAGATTTTGGGAAGGACAATGATTTCCTGAGAAAATGAGAGGAAAATTTCTTGTGTTACATGTATAAAATGCCAAGATATGAAGTCAAGGCACCAAGGTTTGAAGGGCTGGAGAAACAAGCAGGATAATACTCAAATGACTTTGGCATCTTCCCCCCAAATAAATTTTTTAAAATGTTATAATAAACACAATTCATGCTGTAAACTGATAAACTCCTGTAGTCTTGTCTTCTTATGTTGTTCAGAGTGAGCATTGGAATAAACCCTGCTCCTCCTTCCATCCCATCCATATTAAATGGGAGCAGAGAAGCACAGACAAACAGCAATCACACCCACACATCCATGTTAAATTTCAGGTTATGCTCATTCCCAAAGGAGTAGTACCAGGTCAAATAAAAATCTTTCATGTGCCATTTACTGGTGTTTTTCTCAGAGAAACAGCATTTATTTACATGAACATAATTTACTGTAGATGGAAATCTGGTAGCAGCACTTGGGGCTAAACAGAGATGTGAAGCTGGTAATAAAACTTGGAGTAAAATCCTGTAATTAAAGCTCCACTGAGAACATGAAACAAATCCATGCATCTATTTTTACGTATATGATTACATATGTCCAGTGTTACCTTGTAGACATATGAGCCACCAAAATGAAATATCAGTGCTGCCTCACTGACTGAGGCAGAGAATTAAACCTTCATAGCTGGATTTGCCAGAGAAGCATTGAAATCAATCTCTTTAAAAGACATTTTAAGGACATAAACAAGTGTTGTATATACCCACAGCAAAATTAAATGTAAAAATGTATTGCCTCTGAGGCAGAACAAAATAGTTGCTTGCAGTGAACAATATTGCACAGTCGCAGCATGGGCTTGGAATTCTATTTCAGGGAAGAAGCTCTGAAAAAGAAAAACACATTAATAATAAGCTTCTGCCTGTGATAATGGAAGTTTTGAAATCCTTGATTTTAGTGAAGGAAATCTTTATGGGCTTTTTTTTCCCCTTTTCCTTTTCTTCTTTTATTTCACTTTGTACACAGCAGCAAAAAAAGATAGGGGCTTGTTTCTTAGGAAATGTTTCTCTCCCCTCTCTTCTCCTTTTCCTCCATGAGCTAACTCCTTACAAGCACCAGGCAATGCATAACTCCACTGAACCAAAAAGAGAAGCAGCAATTCTTTCTAATGATTCCCACATGGACAATAGGGATCTGTGTCAGATGAAAGCATCATAAACAATATGACAGCACAGAACCACAGCAGATTTCCATAAAACCTGGTAATCATTTGCCTTTTATTTTATATTTGCTAAGCAGACCTGCTGTAGCTCTTCCCTCATGTACTGCCAGTGGAATGATTCCTACACTGGAAGAGGAGAGAAGGAATCTCATCCGTCAGACTTGGATGAACTCAAATGTAGCTGAATTTTTTGGGAACAAACACAGATCTTAAAACCCCCAGATATTTAATCATCTTGCAACAGGCCATGGGACACTGCCAAATGAGAATTCTTCCCATTTCTCTCAACAGGACAAGAAGAAATGGCCTCAAGTTATACCAGGGGAGGTTCAGGTTGGACACCAGGAAGAATTTCTTCATGCAAAGGTTTGTCAATCATTGTCAGGGGCTGCCCAGGGAGGTTTGGAGTCCCCATCCCTGGAGGTGAGCAAGGAACACCTGGACATGGTACTCAGAGCTCAGGTGACACAGTGGGGATTTGGCACAGGTCAGGCTCAATGCTCTGGGAGGGCTTTCCCAACCTCAGTGATCCTGGGATATTACTGTACATTTCTAGGATCCTTTATTGTACCACCATTATTGATGGACTGAGTAAAGTATTGATTTTGCTCATTTCCTAATGGTAGAATTTCTGGTGTGCAAGATGAAGGGAAGGAATTGGAATATGCAGAAGAAGAGCTAAGTGTACATAATCATCCTGGAACTTCCCACTGTGACAGATTATCCTGATGCTCTGGAGCAGATGTACTATATTTACTTTAATATCTCCAAACCAGCATGGATACAACATTGTGCATTCTGCAGTCCCCATAGGAAATCATGATAATTTTCTGTAACTTTTTCATTTTTAAAATCTTGGAAGACTCTCACTTTTATATCCAATTCTCCACCACATCACTTTCTTCCTTTTTTAGAGTCACTCCTTTGAGAAGTGTCATATTCAGTGTTCTTCCACTGATGAGAACTTGAATTTTGATTTTAATGGAGACTTCTCTGGTGGATGCAACAAAAATAAGAATTGTTGTATGAATAATCTTGCTTTCCTCCCAGATAAAAATAAATTTCCAAGGTCTTAAATTACACTGTGTTTTGTTTGTTCATTTATTCAATTTTTTTTTTTTACAACTTGTCTTTCCCATAATTTTGAGTCTTATTTTTTCAGTTTAGGTGGATTAAATGCTTTTAATCCACACACACATTCCTTTGTGCTGTACATATTTCCCTCAGGAATACAAATATCTGCCAGTGGGAAATAACTGCTGAACAGCAGCTTCCTTTGTGCTGAGCTAATTTAGGAAGGTATTCACCTTGCCCTCCATGGTGTTAAACCAACTGGTGGTTGGAGGGTTTGACCTTTTATTTCTAAATATAAAAATAAAAATGTCAAGGCAGCTGTAGGGAACCGATTAGAAAATTGCCCTTCCTGGGAGACCAGAGGGAACAACCAAGTGCTAAGTAGAGAAAATGCAAATTAATTGTCCCTTTCCTTCCTCTGCCTGTTAATAGCTGGGTGAGAGAGAATTCCAGAACCTGTTCCATTTCCTCCTGTTTAGCACTCACACGGAAGAACACAGACAAATTCTTATCTAAGATGATCTCAAAGCACTGTGAATTGTACAAATTAATTAAGCCCAGTCAGGTCCCTGAAGTATCAGCCTCTGGGACTCCCAAGGCACTTTGGCTTCATTCCCTGCTTGTTTTATTTGGGAAATGGTGCAAAATCATGCTAAATTAGAGTGGTGAGGCATCAACACAAGGCTGGAAAGAGCTCTTGTAACAACGATTAAACAGACAAGGAATGGGCAGGAATTTTCCTTGTAGAAGCAGTGTGGGAAAGCCAATGGATATGACTGGGAAGGGATTTGAACTGTGGACTTGAAGAGACCTTTCAGAGTGCACTGAAATTCCAGAAATCCCAAAGCACTACAGCTGAGTTCTTTCTCTTGGGAGAGGTGAAATCTGTACTACAAACAACAAGGAGTGGCTAATTATCACCATGGAATGAATGATTTTCTAAGGTTTCAAAAAAATCACAGAAACATTCCACATGTTGTCAACATTTGCACTAATCTTAACATTAATAATCCATATTTGCATCTTTTCTGTGCACTTCTTTCATCATTAGGTTGTCCAGGTAGGCCCCCCAAGCTGGTGAGGCTGTGACTTCAGCCTAATCCAAACACAGAATGAATTTTACATACTGTATGTAAAGCTGGAGTTTTCATGCCATTATTCTGTATTGTAAACCTAGGAGATTCACACTTTCAAAGTTGTATTTTTGGCTAGTGAATCCATTTGCTCAGGAGACTCTGCTTGGTGACATATTGGATGGGGACTCATTGCAACCAAGAGAAGAAAGAAGAAGAAGAAGAAGAAGAAGAAGAAGAAGAAGAAGAAGAAGAAGAACAAGAACAAGAACAAGAACAAGAACAAGAACAAGAACAAGAACAAGAACAAGAACAAGAACAAGAACAAGAACAAGATCAAGATGACCTGGCCTCACCTATGACAGTTTGTGAAAAGCCCCTTTTTCCTGTGAAAATCCTGACATTTTACACACTAGAAGGCACCAGTGTTTTCCACAAGACAAAGAACCCTTGATCAGCTCCTCATTTATCTATGTGCTTTTCCTCAGCCATCTGCAAAACAAGCAGGAGGCAGGAGCCCCCTGACATTCCATAATAAACTGCTTGTATCCCAGAACATGTTGTGTCAGAAACTCCTGTACAAACTTTCTGCTGTCTCTCAGAAGTATTTTGCTCCATAAGTGCATCTGGAAGTTCAGCTGTTTCCATTTTTTTTTTCTGAACTTGCATTCATTGCCACTATAACAGAAACTTCCATGGTTCATTACCCCTGAGTGATAAATTTAGGCAGAGAGTTCATTTGTCTAGACAGGAATATCTGAAATAGATGAACTGAGACACAATTTTACTGTAGTTCATGAGACGAGTGCTGTACACACCAACAGGCACTCAATATTCAAAAAGAAATATTTTATATTTACAAATGATGTAAATAGGCTGAAGATCTGAGACAATATCAATAGATCATACCCAAGCATGACTGGCTTGGACACTTATAGATTTTCCAGCTCAATACTTTGTTGCCCAACACCAGAAGCATTTTAAACACATTACAAGGGCTCTTTAACAAAATGCTGCATTATTATAGAGGAAAGCTGGCACCATTCTCTGCCTCACCTTCAAAATTGAGTTGTTTTTCCTTAAACTTATTAATTCTTCATTCTTTCAAAGTCATTTGCTTCACTTAGACCCTCAATATTCCTTCTCTGTAAAAGCCACAAGCCCTGGACTCTCTGTCACTGTAAATATGGCCTTTGTCGCTGCAAATATGAGCAAAACCCCCCAAAAAATCATCCTTTCACGTGTTGAGTGGATTCTGTTTCTTCACTACTTCCTCAACAAAGTCTTGCCTTGGTTCAGTCCTTGCTCCCAGATTAGGAGTGGGGAGTCAGCTGCTCATGGGAATTTTTGGAGCACAAAAACCACACTGGAAGATTATTCTTGTGTTGGCAAAGTGCCCTTCAAAGTTGTGTCTGTTTAATCTCGTGGTTTTGCACAGATTGAGGCCATCCTGGAGACAGAGCAGGGGGTTCATATACCCAGAAATTTTGTCCCTTCAGTTTTTCAAGCAGTATCCAAATCCTAAAAGACTGAAACATCCAGGTAAATCCCTCAGATTCCCGACATGGATAAAGAATATAGTGCTGAGGAGAGGCTGTCTGGGAAGAAAAGGAAGGGAGATTTATTTCTGCATGACTACAAGCAGCACTGGGCAGGGATAGAAATATATAGGAGATAAATCCTCAGGTGCAGTCTGAGATATGGGATACTTCTCTGGACAGGGAGTTCTCAGCTGCCCTGTACCCAGCCAGGTAGATATAAAGCTTCTCCCTTGCCTTAATGGTCCCTTCTCCTGTTCAGGTGGACAGTCAACAAGGTTATTTTACATGTTTGCTTTATTGTCAGTTTTCTTTTTATTTTTTTCTTTTTCTTTGAGGGGGACTATTGTGTAAAAGTTAAAAAAAACATAGCCAGGTGCCAGTCCAAAGGAATATTTTAAAATCTCAAAGCCTTTTAGGACACAGGTTTTATGTCCCACTCCTATTCCTCCATTTCCTCCTAGCTGCCAGCTAATATCCAGAACAATCCTTTACCAAGTGCAGCCACCACAATTGTACTGTGCTGTGGACAGAGGGTTTTCTACATGATAATAATGTTAGAGGCTTAATTAGAGAGTTGATAAAGGAGCTATTTGAACTCTTCTCACTTCCTAAAATTATTTCTCTTACAGACCTCAGTGGGCTTCAAAAAATCTCTGACAAGGTGTGGGTAAAAATTCCCACAGTTTGATATCTCTGGTTTCTATGGCAGAGGGTAGAGAGGAGCAGTTCCTTCTGGGGAGAGCTTTTCCTTGGAGAGAGGGAATCATGGAATGGTGTAGGTGGGAAGGGACCTCAAAGC
>VZRX01018454.1:110348-130367 GCA_013398075.1 Notiomystis cincta | reverse complement strand
GGAGGCTCCGGGCGGGGATGCTCTGGGCGGGGAGGCTCCGGGCGCACGCAGCATCCGCGGCTGCGCTGTTGAGCTCTCCAGAGCAATCCTTGGGCTCTCCAGAGCAGTCCTGTGCAGCACACCGAAAGAAACAACCATCAGACATTCTTCCGCCGGTCCTGCAAACGCAAGGAACAGAAATGACCAGCGTTTCCAGAGGCTGTGAGCACACTGACAGCAGCTGGGTTCCCCTCCCCACCCAAGCCCAGCATCGCTGACATTCCTCAGGCATCAAGGCCAGTCCTTCTGCTACTGAGACGCCTGAGTCAGCAGGGAAAGCCTTCACTGATGTCATGGAGGGACGACAGCTACTCCAGATGCAAAGGCAAGAATTACACACCTTTAAACAAGTGATTGCAGGCTCTAAAGGCAATCTTTGCATGACAGTGCTGGAATTCATGATCAGTAGTATTTTTGTTAATTGTTTGTAATTTTTGTTAGAGAATAGTAATTATTAATGGAGGAAGGAGACAGAAAAAAAAAAGCAGATACCAAAGATACTGTTGCATGATAGATTTAAATATGCACATTAATTCATAAGCAAAGTGAGTTAAATACAAATTTTGACTTAATTTCCTAAATGTAGCTTCCCAACAGACAATAGAAAAGAGATGATCCAGTTATCAACTTGTGCTTATTAGCATTCAAACATGCTGATTAACTCATTAGTAAGAGTACATTTAAAGTCATCCCTTTTGTTTCCTTCTATAAAATGTTGGTCTTTCATTTATTGGAGGAAGAAAATACATTTATTTAGGACTGAGAAGAATGAGCCACCTTTAGCTGAAGAATAACAAACTTTATAGAACCTAAAAAATATCCCCTTCCATTTTACAGGAGTTTATGAAGTAGCACTGTCATCTGCTGAATTGGGTGGCTGAAAAGCATGTTTCTGACAGTGTTGCAATTTCACAGGGAGTAAATCATGAGTAGGAAATATCAAAGCAAAATTTAGCTTTCAACCAGACAGATCTCAGAATTGCACAGAGAACTCCAAAACAACATCCCTAAAGTCAAACTGAGAGACTGGCTTGTGAAGCTCTGCCTGTGCCCTGCCAAGGGGCCAGACTGCTCCTGGCTCTTGTGGAACGCTGCTGCTGTCTGTTTGCACACACTGCAGGCAGCAGCCACCCAAATTCCCAGCACAGAAACACCCCACTGAAAGTGTGGGATGTGTGATTTGAGTCCCAGAGCTAAGACATAAGGTTTTGGCACAAAGTGAGTAGAAGGTGTGAGCTGCAAATCTTCACCATCTGCAGCCACCACCTCGAGTGAAGACAAACATGACACCCCCCTAGCAAGCTGCAGGATCTGCCCTGCTTGGTGACACTGCTGTCTCACAGGGACAGCCCAGGAACCACTTTTAGTCAACAAAAAATGAAACAAGGCAAAGTCTTACTTTGCAGGACTTCATCACTCTTGATTGAGAGTGCACCACCATGCTGGAAAAGGTGAGGAGACCCAGCAGAGGCCAGAGCAGAGTGGCTGAGGTGCAGGGAATGGCTGCAGAGGGAGTTTGTCACTGCAGTATGGACAATATGCATGGATACTCCAAATGTCCTGGGACATTCTCTCACAGAGAGGAACCCCAGCAGAAACCTCACTTCATCTTCCCCACAGAACCAGCAACAGAGAAGGGACCTGTCCACACCCATCTGTGGTGGGAATGACTGACCAGCTCCCACAAAGGAAAATTAGTCCATAACAATTACAGCACCAACTCCATTCACCATGGAGAGTTAAGATTTTCTCAACTCAAGCATCAGGAAAAGGTTTCAGACTGCTGGATATTCTTTTTATGATTATTTCAGTGCTTCTGTAGTAATTTTACTATCCCTCTGAGAAACTGCACAATAATAGCTTTGCAGTGCCCAGAGATTTTACTTCTTTTCATAGAATAAATGCTGTGTCTTGGCCACACCTCACTGTCTTCACTACCTACCTGTTTATATGGCCTTCCCTTCCACCTGACCTATACACCTCACAAGTTTAAACTCATTTTATTCTGTTCACTACTCTTGTGGAATATTTAATAATAAAATGCTGAGGCATAGAATAAATTAAATATTCTACCACAGATAACACAGACTCTCTTTCTCATCTGGCCTTCTAATCTTTTTGTGTTTAAACACAGGAAGAAATTGTTAAAAACCCCTTGAAACACATCAAGATATCTCTCTCTCCCACTGGTCTAATCAACAAGTCTTTAAAATTCAGTCTAAACACACCAAAAGATCCCATTTTGCATAGCAGAATTCTTGAAATCTTTCTGTGAAAACATCTGATGTCCATACAATATCTAAGTATATGTATACATTACCCCCTATGCAGTACCTTGCTGTTATTACAGCATAGTAGCAATCTCTTTATACATTTCTGCCATTTCAGAGGGCATAAATAGGTTCTCTGAATAGGATATAATTAAATTGAACTGATGTCTTATTTTCATACAAATCCATTTTATTAAACTGTCTGTTACCATTCTTGTATATTAAGATTTTTACCTAAATCTCTCTCATTTTTCTCTTTAACTTCCAATTTGCCTTTGTCTAAGGATACTGACAATGCCCTACATAGCCTTGAAATCAATTTAGTGAGACAGTCTCTTTGTACAACAATTTTTCAATCTGCTACATTTGCATTTCTATACCTTCTTTTAATTCACAAAGAACAGCATGTCTTACCCAAAGGAAACGGGAAAACTGAGCTTCAGGAATATTAAAATCTTCTACAAATTGGTCAAACAATTTAAAATGTCCATCCTTAAACAAATCTTTAATACAAATGGACCCTTTTTGTTGCTAGGTTCTAAAGGCTCCATTTTTAATACAAGTGGAAGGTCCTCATTATAACATAATAGAGTTAAGGGAGACAATTTCTCATACCAGCCCATGAATTTATGCACTTTCCCTACATTTTACAGACTGGGAAATAGTTGTTAACATAATCTTTTTCTGTCACACCATTTTTATGTATATTTTTATGTCTGTGTTATCTCTCAAGTTCAAGTTCTGTATATATAGATCCTTGTACAAACGTGTGAAGGAAATTACCCTTGTCAAGTCCTTATCACTTAGAGTTGTGATGTGTTAATCGTACTCTCCTGTCACAATTCTTGCAGATCTGCTGCATCCTACTGGAGCAAGGTTTCCATTTAGCTTCCCTAGACCTCCAACTGTACTACAATCTTTATTAATAAAAGAAATAGTGTATATTTCTCTTTACAAAGTTTACATTACAACTAAGTAAATGAAAGAGTAAAATAATAGTCATTCACGTAAAAAGAAAACAGAGAAATATTAGAAAGGACTAAAATATTAAAGTGAAGTTTGTTCTACAGGATTTAGAGCATGAGAGATTTAGATTCCACGAGGCAGAACCACTCACCTAAACCTTCTGATCTCCCCGAAGAGACCCAGAGCATTTAGAAACTATCAATGTAAGCAGGACTATAAGGCCTTCTCTATGATACTGAAAAGGAGATGTCTCTTCCAGTCAGAGAGCTGCAGGACAGATAAATCATTTAGGATGAATTAACCTCACTGAACACTGGGCTGTGGAAAACCCAGATGTCTGAGCTAAGCTTTTTGACTGTGATTTCTCAGTTTTATGGAGACAGACAGCAGGTCTTCCACCTAATACAGGTGAGATGAATTCTCTCTGGAGGTAGAGAGCTCATAGGTGGAGGACTGAAGGACAAGCTTAGACAATGTGCCAGACTCTTAGCTGGCTAAGCAAAAGCAGAAAAAAACCTTTGTCCCATGGGTTTGCTTCCATTAATAGCTCCATCATTTCTTCTGCTTGAGCACCTGTGGCACGTGTACTATCTGAACAAAGAAGGTACATCTTGAGAACAAAGGAACAGCCTTAAACTCTGCACAGTTAGCCCCTGTATATCCACATGGAAACCCCTCAGTACAGGTTTGTGCGACATTCCTGCTGCCTGGACCGAAAGCTGCCAAGGGATCACACCTCAGTGAAGGTGGTGAGTTGCAGCTTTTCTCCTCTAAAAGTAGGAAAAAGTCAGCAAATCCACGACAGATGGGAAGTGGAAACACTAACAAGGCATTGACGGGGAAAGTGGCATCTGCAGAAACTCCTTGGACACCTCCCCTGCCTGCACACCGACCACCTTACCAGCAGAGAACTGCATCTCAAGGGATGCCAATTAGCCAGCTCAAAGCCAGTGACTCTCAGGGGCTCAGCACACCTGGCTCAGAGGTCCAGGTCCCAGGGAACACTGGGATCACCCCCAGGATCACTGCCAAACACAAGCGGGCAGAAGAGCACAAAACCATTTCAAAAGTCACACAATTCTACACAAAACTTGTTTGTCCTTTCTTTTCTGAGCTGAAACTGTCCTCCAAGGGTGATTGCAACCCTTTTTTTTCTTTTAAGTAGGAGCGCTGAGATACTGCAACAGCAGAACTCCAGAAGCTGGGGTGCATGGAGCTTACAGGATGGCAAAGCAATACTCCCACATTCATAAGGTGCCTGAAGAGTCTTCATTTCTTGTTCCTGATTTTGGAATAGGTTAAAAATATTCCCCTTCTGGGATCCTTACCTCTCAGTTGTAATTAATTGCAGACCTTGAGTTACATCTGCAGCGTGTAAATAAAAAAGTCTAACTGTGCATTTTCTTAGATACACCAAATGGTGACAGACAAAAGCCAAGAATTATTCTGGAAAATATGGGCATTTCTTTTTCTGAGAAATTTGGAATCCCTTAGCTGTCACAATTATCCCTTTTTGCTCTAGAGATCTTTAAATATTGTTTACACAAAGCTGCTCCTACACCATGCTCTATTTCAGAATTTCAGACCCAGATTTTTCTAGGAGTAACTACCATGATGAATGCACTCCAGACTGAAATAGGAGCCACAGTGAACAGTGTTGTTGCAGTCTTAGTCCTGCCTGATATAAACACTTTATAAAGTCACTTCAGTTTGATTGAGGTCAAAGCATTATCAGAATCAAAAAATTTCATGAATACCTGGAACCTGAGCATAATATGATAACATAAATGCTAAATAACCTAAATATTTAATAAGGAAACCATGTAAATTAACTACCTACCAGTCAAAAAAAACCAAAGATAAATGTAAAACAGTAAGATAATGACAAATATTAACCCAGTCATGGAATTTTAAAAAGCACAGAAGGACTGAGGTTAGAGTAACATCTGTGGATTCTCCAACCCTCTCCTCAGCACAAGGTCAGCTAGATGGGGCTGCCCAGGACCATGCCCAGCCAGGTTTTGAATAGATCCAAGCACAGAGAGTCCATTACTCTGGGCAGCCTGTCCCAGGATTTGATTACACTAAGAAAGGTTTTTCTTATATTTTAAGACTGTGTTGAACACAAATCCTACTACATAGTGGGAACACCAGTAGACCCTCCCCTCCATCCCTCCACCTCAGAAAAGCTTAATATCTTCTTTGAGTGGTGTTTGTCCAACCTATTCCCACAGACTTTCCACCACAAAACCACCACACCTTCCTGTCTGTTTCAACACTCTGCTTTCCTTCCACTCATTCAGCAGCCTTGCCCTCTGACTTCCATTAGGCTGTCAGCTTTTACATCCCCACTCCAGCCCTGAGGATTCTCTAATATGACCAAACTAAACAACTGGGACAAAATTCATTCCACTACTCTTCTGCTAAAGCCCATGGATTTACTTTAGGATTGAATTTGCTCTTCTTATGTGAAAAATGGGGGATTCAGAAGGAGATAAAAGAAGAACGAAAAGAAAAACTGACCTTGATGGTCATATTTTCTTTAATCCATGAGGGCCACTAGATGAATGCACACAGCCAGCCTGACAATACTGCCTGCATTTAAACGCGGGTGGGTGTAAATATAGGTAAGGGCACTAATCAGCCAGGTGGCTACATGTTACCCTGAACACAAGCAATTAACTAAAAGGGCAATTTTCTCCCAGAGGTTAGTTATTTCATAGCCAATTAACCAGGCAGCTTCACCCCACTTTGAACTGTGTGTAGAGTAAGAGCCATGTCTGCATCTGGACCTTCAATAGATTCCCTGTAGCTTTAGCCATCAGCCCTATTCATCTTTTTCAAAAGTAGTTACAGCATCCACCTGCCTTTCAGTATTTAACTCCTTCATTTGTAAAGAAGCAAGCAGAACATTTGAACAAAAAGATATTTTTATCTTTATAATAGGCAAGGCAATTTTGGCAGTATATGTCTATGAAACTCGGCATTCAGCCTTGTGTAGTGTCTTCACAAAATCAGTGAATGCACTTTACTAAACATACACACTGCAAAGCTGGCCTTTGGAGAGAGAAATTTGGGCTCCTTCGTGTTTGGAATATGGCAGGTCCAGGGAAGACTGACTGAGTGCTCAGGAGGAGAATACATCCAGTTAGCACAAGCGAACGCTGCACTCGCTTTATGTAATGCATTAACAATGTAATTACACCTTAAACATTAATAGAATATGCAGAATAGCTCTGAACAGATCACATCACAGGCTGTGCATGACTGTGTGCATGTAAGCAATAGCTGGCTGTATTCCCAGCAGACACACGACAGCGTGTTACAGACCTGGGAGGGCGCACCCTGTGCAGCCCCGGGCAGGTGAGTCCACCCCGGGCAGGTGAGTCCACCCTGGGCAGGTGAGCCCACCCCGGGCAGGTGAGCCCACCCTGGGCAGGTGAGCCCACCCTGGGCAGGTGAGTCCACCCTGGGCAGGTGAGCCCATCCCGGGCCCCAGGGGCAGGAATCACGGCCCTGTCCCAGCCCTGCCCCGCCCCGTCCTGGCAGCTGAGCTCTCGGTACCCTCAGGCACTGGACCTTCTCCCTTGTAGGCCACAGCTCAGCAAAGGACTGGAGCAGGACTAGGCTCTGGTGGTGACTTAGGGACCATTCCCACATGTGTCCAGCTGGACGAGGTCCTGCCTGTGGAGCACCAACACAACTCCCGTCACAGGAGCTCCCTCTGCCAGGACCTGCCCCAGCAGTGACACAGAGAACCTGGAGGGCACATCCCAGCTCAGCTCCCGTAGCCTGCAGCGCCCCAGGAGCCCCCAGGTACCCCCATCCCTGGTGTGAGTAACAAAAAGCGTTTCCCAGCACTATCCTGGTCCACCTAGAGGAGAACCAGGGAACGATTTCATGTCCCGGTGCTGTGGTTTCAAAAACACTCCTGAACCCTGTATCTCACTCTGAAAATCTTCTAAATTACAAGGTAAATGGAGTCAAGAGTCTAGAGTTAGAATAACTAGAAAGTCCACAACCCTTATTAAATTCTCTGAGCTTTTCTTTGCATTCTCTCGAGAGATTTTAGTGTAAGAGATATCTCAGATATTTTAAGAAGAAAAAATCTACCCTGTGAAACAACACATTAGACAAGACACATACTCCTTCCATAAAGGGATTAAGAGATATAGAAAAGAAAGTATCCCTTGGACTTTGCAGTTTCTAGGTTGCCAAATTCTTGCTGAAATAGGAACATAAAAGCAGAACACAAAATTTTGAATAAAATAAAATAAAATAAAATAAAATAAAATAAAATAAAATAAAATAAAATAAAATAAAATAAAATAAAATAAAATAGTAAAAATACACAGAAATTGAGCAATGTTTCAGTAGTTGCTTTTCACTCTGCATAGGTTAATAAATCAAAATAGGTATTGAAGCGAAATATCACTGTTTATGGTCAGGATTATCAGAGAAGAGATGGTTATAATTTGGCCACAACAATTCCCTTCCCCTTGCCTTTGCTATTCCCTGTGTATCTCTCCATAACAAGACTGTCATTTTAAGTATTATTTATTTACCTGACAACCACAGTATTGTTTGACATGTAATAGAATATTTCCATGAATTTTAATTGCTAAAAAATAGCAACATGAAATGTAAATTTTTTAATCTGCTACAATAAGTAGCAAAAGATCAAAACTAATCAAACCCACGCTGACAATTAGTTAGACAAAAGTTTGATAATTCTGTCCATTACAGCTATTATTATTTACATAAGAAATTTATCAATTACACAATAAGTTGCCATTATATAGTTTAGGCAGAGAATTGGAAAATATATTCAAGTTATACAGTTTACATTTTAAAATTAGCTGTTCCCAGAATGTATGGAAAATGAAAGCTCAAATTCATGACCCTCCCACACTACAAATTGAAAAAATATGTTGTTTTAAACATCCACATAAATTATAAAACCCCCTTTAAAATGTCAAGTATAGATCCTACTGTGCTTAGGATGTCAGCATACCTCTAAAAATATGGAGTGATGAGGCATGGATACAATTTATAGCAGCAATCAAGCATGCTTTTCAACTTGCACGCACAAAAAATGTGATAAATCAAACAAATCTTCCCCTTTTCAAATTGAACTGCAACTGTATTAAATTCACACAACTTGTCCAGATTAGTGATATCTGATTACAGTATTTAGGGATCCATAGCTGTAATGTTGTATTGCCTTTTTTTTTTTTTTTTTGACAGTAGGACTACAAAATATAATGCTGCAGTTTTAGGAGACAAACACATTAGTTGAAATCACTGGTTTAGCCATTTACATTAAATGGTGCTGAATTGAAAATGTTTATTTGTTCAGTTATGACACCCCTGGTTTTTGTAAAAACCTCTGAGCCTGCCGAGAGATATACCTTTGCAGTCTCTCACTGCAAACAGAGAAATCTCTTTTTCTAGATCTTATTGTGGGACTAAATCTGCAGTATTTCCTCTTGGTTAGTAACAATTTTCCAGAGCATCACTATACAAAATGAGCAACAAATATCTATAAAATAACATCATTTATGCTGAAAACTTGCAGCTCTTGAGGATTGAAAAGAAAGAGGAGATGATATAAAACATCAAATGTGAATTAACATAAGAGTAAGTGCAATGTGATTTTCAAACAGAAAATTTGTGGACTTCCACAGTGAGAGGCAAAAAGCCTTTACTCTGTGGCTGTTTTGCAAACTGCTTTAACTGCAACACCTTCGAATAATGAGGCTAGTTAAGGGAGAAATCATCAGTAATAATATGGTTCTTAGGCACCTAATCCTGGCTTTTTATTCTCACAGCTCTGCCATGCAGTGTCAGAAATCCCTGTCTGGTTATTAGCAACCCTCTGAGGTCGTTCCCTTTCAGGCAGCTGCCCTCCAGAGAGGGACGGAAGACAGAACATTTGTTGTTGAAAGTTTTTCTCCCTTTAAATCGTTTTGCAGCATGGAGAGACCTGCGGGCCATTCCCGAGCGGTGCCAGGAGCTGGGAATGCTGCGGGGAGAGGCGTGCTCCCACCTCGTAGGAGCCCCGAGACTCTGCCCACGAGATGGCAGGCTGAGATGCTGTTTGCATTTTTCAGCCGCTCTTCAAGTGGAAATAGTTTCCCCTCTCAAATGACAGCAGCCCCAGGTAGCAGAGGTGACATTTGCTTTACATTATGATACACACTAATTAATCATTAGCGATCCCAAAAGTATGTCGACTGAAAATGCTTTGCTATGGCTCATCACAGTAGGGGCTTTCAATATTGATACTGTTACACACACATGTGCTCCACGGCTGGTTGTTATATACCCGTGGATTTAGGGGTTTAGGCTACAGAATATCTTTTAAGTTGTGTTAATTATTGTTTGCTAAAATTCCTTAGAGTCGGTAATGAACTTAATGTCTTGTGCTTTATGTGATAAACTCTGGAGGTCACAAAAGCATCACTCGACTGGGAGATGAAATTGGAGTTTTACAAGCTAAAGCTGCTGCAAAAGTGACTGAAACTTCTTGTGGCATGGCCCAGGTTTCTTGGAGGGGCTGCTATCTTTCCACCGGTGTTTCAGTCTCTATGCCAACAGTCTGGGGCCATCCCCCTTCAGCCCCAGCAAGCCCTGGCACAGCTGAACAGTGCCCCAGCCGAGGTGATGGAGACACAAGGGCTCTGTGAAAGGGGACGCCTCACTGCAATTCAAAGTGACCAAAGCCTCCTGTCGCTACAGCGAGGACGCTGAGGGGTTTTGATTCACCTCTGCTCCCAAGTATCCAGCAGGAAAATAGGAGGTGATGAGGAGCATAGGAAAGTTCACCTTAATAAAGCTGAACAGGAAGGTCAGGAGGTCCAAAGGCACCAGCAGCTCTCAGTCCAGCCTCACCTGCCTTTAAGCCCAGATAAAAGCACTCAAGACAGGCAGAAGGAGGAGGCAGAGAGATTTGGACCTTGGTTTCAACCAAGTATAAGATGGGAATTTTTTGAAAAGTAAGCATAGACCTTCTTCCTGGAACCCTCTTCAGTGGCTGCAAAGCTGCTGAGCTGTCTCATTTCTTCATCTCATCATTGCTGCACAGAAAGAGCCCAAACCTCCCTGCCCGTTCCTACCTCAGTAGTCCTCCTCTCAGCAGCGTCATCTTCGGTCATCCTAAGCAGGCACCCACTCTGCAGAGAAGGATATATGGTCTTACCTCCACTGTCATGGTTTGGGAGAACTTCTAAATGGTAAAGGATGTCCAAGTGCACACCAGTGAAGGGAATCACATATAGCCAAAATGTTCTCTAAACCAAAAAATCCTGAGTTCTAAAACAGTAACAAAAGCCCTTGTTTTAAAGCCAACCAAAAATCACATTCCAGGTAGGCTGACACTATTAAAAGCATCTCTGGGGGTCACCTTATCACAGATTCTCATAACAGAATATTCTGAGTGGGAAGGGACCCACAAGAAACCTCAAGAACAACTCTCAAGTGAATGACCCATATGTGAATCCAAGCTGCCACCCTGGTGGTTTTTAGCACTGTGCTCTTACCAGCTGAACTAATCTCAGGGTCTGCACTGAATGAGAGCTAAGTTAGCTAAAAATTCTACTGTAAACATAAAAAATCAAGCCTTTAAATCTGCTAGCGTTGCAAGACAAGTATTGCAAGGTGAGCACAGGCTTTTGCAAGGGCTATGAAGAGAATATCTATGATGCTTCTTTTCTTAGGGAAGTGAAGATGAAGCAACCCACAAACATTTGTTATAGGGCTTTTCTCTATCACTCTGCAGCACTAGTATCAGTTGTTTCACCTCCACCAATGCTCTGCTGGGCACAGGAGATGTGTCCACACTCATCTCTACTCTCTCCTGAAAAACTTTGGTTCACATCCCAAAATCCTGTTTCTAATGTGAACAATTTGTTGTGAGTCAAGGGTAGGTCAGCATTTAACTGCTAAAGAACTGGCAAAACCATTATTGGTCTAATGGGTCAGGAAATTAGTCCTGTTCAAGTAATGGAACTATATTAAAAACACAGAAAACGAAATAAAAAGGATAAAGGAGGAGTGAGAGAGAAGCCAAAAAAGAAAAAGGGGAATTTCCAGTTCTGCGTGATTTCAGGACCAGAGATTTTAACAAAAATATGAAATATCACTAAAGTTTTGATACGTCTGTGACAGTTGAGATTTACAGTTCACTTGACTTCTTGCACTTTCAGTCCCACTAATGAAAGTTTGGGGATTATATACAATAAACCAAGGTGATAAAGAATGGGATTTACAGGTTGACTCCCTGGATTCACAGCAAAGCCCTTCCCACCGACAGGTGATTTCTGAAGGGGTGAGGCACCATCACCTCAGGATATGCAGGAATCTTGGTCTTGCATTCTGGTGTTCCAAGGCACCAGATGTTTGCAGCCCTGCAGCCACCAGGTCCCACCCATGGTTTTTCCAAGCAGAATTTGCTACAAGCAGAGCATGGAGAAACATCTCTTCTTTCCTAACATGGCCACAGTCAAGGCTCACAGTGCCCACAAGGCTCTGCAGCCCTCAGACACACCTGCATTTGGCCACTTACATCTGCTTGTAATGTTTCTTCTTAACTAGCAACCCTCAAAAGAGTCTCTAATTCAACAATAAAGTACTCAATATTTTGACATAGTTACTGTGCCACTCCAACACACTTTTCCCCTTTTACTTGTCAATTCTTCCAAAGTAAAGAGAAGGTAGTAGTCAATGTCGAGCATTTTAGCTGCCACACCAGTTGACTTTCAAGCCTATTTGGCTCTATTTTAAAACTTTAGAATTAAACCCTGTTCTATTCTCTCCCTCTCTCTTGCCAACCATAACACTTATTTAAAATTCCCTCTTTTCCTGACATATTACAAGTATGAAAGCCCCCATGGCAGTTTATACCTTGGCACCTTTTCAGCAGCCCCCTGATTTATGAGCTTATGGTTTCTACATTCTATCTGCTTTACACTGAAGCTTGAAAATGTAGCAAGAAAATAAAAAATAAATAAAAAAGAGAGCTGACTTCTAGCAGCGGGATAGTATTCCTCAGGACGTGCCGATTTAGTTCCCTTCTTACTTGTGAAACAGATGGCGTTTTATGCTTAACACAATCAGTACCATTCTCTATCTGTTGCTTTCTAACCTTCCCCACCTGTGTGAAACCCAGCCAGAGCTTAATGAACATACTTGGGAGCTGTCTGGACTGAATTAGTCCCAGTAGGAGTTACCCTTCAGGTACTCCACAGTCTCTCACAGCCGTGTAACTGCAAAGGAATACAAGAAACCTTTACACTGTGGCTAATTAAATAAAGGTTTGCCTCTGCTAAGTGCATTTTTTTCCCTTCAAAAAGCAAGTAACGTCTCATGTGTTGAACTATTTTGGAAGCATTTGCAATTATCTTGAAAATTTGGGAAGACAATTTTGGCATGAAAATGGGGGCAGACTGTGATTTTAAGCAACATTTGTCTTCCAGTTTTAAAGCTTTTTTTCACTTCTACATACCAAATTATTACAATAATTACCTTGCAAATGTAAGGCAAAATAATGTTTTTCAAAATTCACATACAAAACTTTTTGTTCCTACTAAATTTGCATGTTTTCCCCTTGAAATTCTAGAAAAATTATCTTTTTGGCAGCAGATTCTTAAAAATGAAGATGAAATTAAAAGCTGACTACTTTGACCATATTTCACATCCCAGACATCAAATCTTTAAAATATCATGAAGACATGCTAAAGTAATTTCCTTCATACTAATTACCAGTTGTAGAACATTGTTGCAGTGAAGTAATTCACCAGCCTGAGATTGCTTCCAAACTACTTGCGGTGGGACCTCCAAGTCCAATTTCTGCTGCTGGCTTTCATTCTCTCTGATGTATGAGACAACTCCATCCAGTTTCCAACCTGAATACGCAGAAAATTTCCATTAAATTAATCGAACCATTGATATGAAGCCAGCATATTATTTTTTCCAGTCTAGCTTAGACCAAGAATGGGATCTCACTAGATTGCAATCAAGTGGATGGCCAACCTTCCTCAGGAATGTTCATAAAAATAACAAATTATCTGAGTTCTCTATCTGCATCATGAGGTTTAGCTGAGAATCCTTTCTATGGTGTTCAGCTGCACACAGACAAGACAGACTCCAGCACAGGGAAGAAGCCACTGTGATGAGCCAAGAGGGGATCCAGAGAGTTAAAATTCCATGTTTGTCATAAAGAAACAGAAAATGCCTCCTCCTGCACTTCACCACAAAACACCATCAGGAATGTTTACTGAACTTCTATTTAGACAGAGCCATGCCAGTTCCTTGCCTTGAAGATAAAGAACCAAACTTATGCCCATGACAGCAGCCAAGGTGTCTGCTTCATCCACAGAGAAGGTGGTGAGAGTTGTATGGCCGCAGTCCAAAAGACAGCACTTCCTTTTTGGGAAGAGGATGACACAGGGTTACTCCACAGAGGCAGGATAAACAGGTTTCCAATGATGAGTGCTCTGCATTTCCCTCTTGGGTGTCCCTCTGCACTTGCACGTTTGGTTCCCAGCACAGAGCGGTGGCTGGGAACCAGCACAGGAAGCACTGGCTGGGAAGAGCAAACCAACAGAGGCAACTACACCTACGAGTCCCTTTCTCCCTCAGACCCTTGTCTGGATGTCCCATGTCAATCCCTGTCTCAGTCACATGGGACCTTTTCTACTCTCTTAGCCTTGTCCCTTGCAAGTGCTCTGGAGTGACCCTGCTCTTCCACAAGTGGTTGTTTTCTAAAATGATTGTACAAAGATATCTGACAGTGGTTTGTGTAGTGAGATGCCACCTTAAGAGACACCTCAAAAACTCTCCTAGGGCAGGTGGAGTAGAGGGATACGAGAATCTCTCGGTGTGTGTGAAGTGATGAACCATGCAGAGAGTTTCCCTGGGCTGTCAGGCGCCTTCTGGGGTAGGAAAATGCTAAATGGGATCAGAACTTTTAAAACACCTGACAAGGCACAAGTGTGTTATTTAAACTAGTAAACAGGGAAACTAAGGCAGAGAGGGGCATGCTGTCAATTACATGTCAGTAACAAGATATCTGACTGTGAAGGAGAAGGCAAAAATTCCAGATGAGCCCTGCACAGGCAGGCGTCCCTCGTGGGGGACATCCAGGGACACAACTCAGCATCACAAAAGGTGGTCAATAAAACAGAGCAATGGTCAAACAAATGCCAGCATCACTCTTCCTCACACTGCCATTTAGCTGAACTCTGGGGGACATTGCACATCCCAAATAAGAACAGAGGAGGCACTTTGTGGGGCACAGAGGAAGGGCAGATGAAATATAAAAGCTTGATCAACACTCAAGAGACTTCAAGAAGACATACTGGTGAAGTAGGATGGAAGAACAGAAGCAGATAGATGAGTTGTGTACCAGTCTTCCAAGCAATAACGGGTTTTTTCCACACTTCTGAGATGTCTTTAGGGACCGTTGCCCTGGGGACTCTGTCAGCTCTGGTTCTGTCACAGGGACCCACAGAAGTGAAGGCAGCAGGACTGGCAGTGTGGGACCTCAAGTCTCACACTGTGGTGGGGCAGGCTTTCCCAAGGTGTCAGACACTGTCCTGCTCTGAGCTCCAGTGCTCCCACAGAGTAAACAGAGATGTCCTATCTCCAGGTATGGGGGCACCCATGGGGAGGGTCTGTACCAGCTCTATACCAAGATACAGAGCTGGGCAAGAGACATTCCTCTCCATGGTCACTCTATCCAGTAATTCTGGTCCTTAGTCTTCTCTACCAAGCCAAATCCCCAAACTCTGACCTGCAGAATCAGCTCTCTTAATCAACCCTGGCCATGATGAGGAAATGTAATTTTAGAGAAGTGCACTGGATGAGGGCAACATTCACTGGGCTGTAGAGCTCTTTGTGGAACTGCTCCATTTGGGTTATAAATCAAGATAACTGTTAAAAGTTACCTTTCTTGCTTAAAAAAATACCAACAAAGTTCCCCTTTAGTGGTGAAAATGACATGCAGAGTTGAAGAACTCACTCTAGCTGAATCACTAAGTACAAAGGGGCATAGTGTAATTAAGTTCAGTGTCCTTGTGGGAGGGAATGCAACAAAACCTAGCACTGTGACATTAAGCTTTAGAAAGGGGATTTAAAAAAAAAAAAATGAGGAAGCCAGTCAAAAAGGCCCTGAAGTCAGAAGTGAGGAAATTAAAATCCTTCAACTCAGCATGGAGGCTACTTAAGCAACCATAATAGAGTCCCATTCCAGAAGGAATGCACAGCTTTTCAAAGAAACACGGAAGGCAAGAAAAATAAAATTAGCATGGGAAAACAGCAAGGTTCAAGGGGTTATTTAAGCCAAACAGGTAGAATTTAAAAAAAAAGTGAAAACATATCTGAAGGAAAGGAACACAACCCATGGAAGGTTCTCCAAATCCTGAAACAGTTCAAAATTGTGGTGACTGAGAAATGGTCAGGGCTGAGGGGAGGAGTGTGTGTATTTTTCCTGAGAAGGAGGAAATAATTAATGAAAGTCAAAATTAGTAACTGGGAAAATATATTTCCAGGATATTTCAATGAGTAATATTAGGGAATAAGGTGATTGCAGAGAAAAAAATCTTTTTCATCAGCATGTAGGCCACTGAGATACAAATTGCCCAGGATGGTGGAGTCTAGGACAAATAGAAGGGTTAAAAAGATCAAGGAGTGGAAAAAATAAATTAATTAAAACCCAAGAGATCCCTGGAGCCAGCTGGAACAGGCAACTGCTCCCTCAGGTGGTGTAGCTGGGCGCTAATCACAAAGTATGATTTTACAGTGAGCCCATATGGAAAATGCAGAAATTCTTGCACTGAGACACTCTTTGTATCTCTTAGATGATGCATCAAAATCCTCTTGAGGTCTGATGCAAACCAGAGTGACCTCTGAAAACATGAGGAGACCTGCAGTCTCATGACCCTTCCAGACCATGGCACATGATGCATCACTCCTAAATGAGCCAGCAGAAGGAGACCCTTCCTCACTTTGAGTTGGGCTCCAGCAAAGCACCCTGTCCCCAGCTGCATCCAACCTGCAGCACAGAACACACTCGTTTGAGTGACTAAATTTTGAGTAATTATCCATTGCATTATTCAAGGGGAGAGCACAGTATTTACTGGATTACTGGCTCTCTGCTGCCTTAAAGACACAGCTCAGTGCTTTGGGAGTCAGCTGCACTGTTGCAAAGCAACAAGCAAATATTTCTCTTTTCTCCTCCCTTTTTTGAGCTATGCAAGAAGGTTCTTTAAAAGAAAATGAAAATGGTGGTGCTACAATAAAAATGCAATATATTTTTTATCTTTTATGCAATATATCTGCTGACCCAGTCACAAAATCAGAGGTGGCCATGACAGGCTCCAGCTGAAACAGGCAAATTATCTTTCCATAGGCAAAACAAGGGCCATTTGGGGTGTGGGGGTGTTTGTGGTCAGATATTGATTTCTACACATACGAAAGGACTGACTCATGGTGTGTCCAGCTGCAGCACATGGCAAATTTCTGTGGTGATTTCTGCTATTCAAAAGGCACATGCCCTCAATGAAACAAAAAGAGAAGGGAGTGGAGCACACAGTGGCCACTGGCTGAGAGGTCTCACGGTGCCTGAGGGTGGAGAAGATGATGGCAGCTCATAGTGCAGCCTTTTGGATCCTGTAGCAAAGAGCACATCCCCCAGCCAAGGACGCAGGAGGAGCCTGGCGGTTGGGCAGGATAAACCAGCAGCACCCAGAAATTAAACAGGAATACAGAGAAAGTGGAAAAGACATGTAAAACAACCCCCTCCAGTGTTTTGGAGTTGGATGCTATGCAGCTGGAGACCATTCCCTTTGACTCAGGTGCCAGTCAGGATGGAGTTAATCAGCTGGGATGGGGACAACTATACAAGGAGTTGCAGGGTGCTAATACACATATTTAAGCAGTTGCTGCAGGATGGCTTGCCATGAAAACCATTTCTACCCTTGTACATGCATGTGCACACATGGAACCACACTGGCATTCGTGGTAACAACAAAGTGCCTTTGTACAAAGGCACAGAGACCAGTTGGTGTTGAGCACAACAAACCTGACTGCCTGATAACCCTCTAGAGAGAGCTGCAGGTTACCTGCCCCGTTCCAGGTAAAAGAGATCAGCTGCCTAACTCTGAGTTAAGCTGTGGTAGATCCAGGTTATGACACTAAAAGAAGACCAAAATGATAAACAGTTTCTTTGGGAGAGGAGGCATGTCCTCCACCAGTGCATGCAATTTCATATCCCCTCATGTCATCTTCCACTGATAAATATTCAGACACTGGTACTGTCTGAATAAGGAGCTGTTTGGGCTGACATTTTCACATCAATGCAAATGAGTTTAATAAGGATTTACACAAAGAAAATTTAGAGTTCTTTCTTTATCACTAGAATAAGCTGCCTTCTACAAATATTCCTGGCTGTCACTGCAGCACACATTGACCACAAAAATGCACCAGCTCAGACAAAAGGTCCCTCCAACCCAGCCACTTGTCCCCAGGAGGGGTCAACAACAGATGTGCTACAGAAGAGTACTGACACAGGGAGAACACACAGTAGTATTTATGCAAAATATTCCTCCAAGGCTGTTCTTGGGGAATTCTAGTGGTAGAGGCCATGTCTTTTACTCAAAAGCTGTGGGAAGGTTTTTCTCCTGGGTTTTCCAAAGAAAACAGGTATTCCTCAATCCCTTTTACTGCCTATGCTTCCAGAAGCCACCAGCACAGCTCCTGACACTAATCCCCAGTGTATTACCAAACAGGAGCAGGACCAAACCTCAGACTGATCCAGGATGGCTAATTTCACACATCAGTATCTTGTGCTTTTGTCAGTGGGATTTCTGCTCTGCTGATTGTAGGCTGAACTTTATTCATGTTTACACCACGTAAATAAGGATTCCAGCAGAACTAAAGGAAACTACACTGGAATTAGATAACTGTCAGAGAGCAAAATTTAGTTCATTACATTAATCTTTTTATCAATCACATATCTTAGACAGCAACTAATAAACTCACTATGGCTATGCTTATCCAGAGCCAGGAGCAGGGGGAGGTTACTGCAAAGTATCACTGAAAGTCTGTTTGTCCAGCTTTGGGTTGGCTGACTTCCATGAGGAATGCGTCTAGTTAATTGAAAAGGTTTTGGTTAAAGTTTGCCAGCAAGAGATCATAGAGTTCTAGGCAACACATACTGTGAGTATGAACTCCATTCAACCTTTGAAATACCTCTGTGAAGGCAGGAAATTGAAATATTGTGCTATATTGGCAACTAAACCGTCATTTATCATCCATGCTAAGTTTGGAGCACAGTGGAATGATTTTTAAACTCTGAGGGTCCTGATTAACATTTACAAGGTGTGTTTATATAGATATAGACTATGTATGGAAATATAGTTTCAAGAAGAATATGAGATAATCAACAGTTGTATCCACCCTCCTATTTGCCCAAGATCAAATTTGGCCTGTGCTCAGAGGCACAAACACTATATTAAAACACAACAGAGTTAAGACACCTACTGAAAAAAGCAAGGAAATTCACAGTTAAGGGGGAAAACATGCCATATGTTCTGCAGTACCTAGGCACAACAGGGAGCATTCAGCTCATCATTAAAGAGGCACCCAGTTGTGCCTAGGTATTGGAAAACATATGGAATACTTCCCTGCTCATGTCTGAATTTCCTTACTATTGTCAGCTTATGGATCAAGCTTGACTTTTTGCCGCTTTTTTAAATACAGGGTTCAGGGGACTTATTTTTGTTTTAAATATAGAGTTGTGTTTTCTTTAAGGAGGATTTTTTAAAGTAGTTGTTTAGTTTGTGCAATACCATTTAAAATTTATAATTATCAGCCCCATAGACATACATAAATTATTGCAAGCCTGCTTTCAGGAAGTGTTCAGGATCACTGGCAACCATAACTTGTAAAAATGAAGAGTGAGTTGCTCAGGGAATTTCCAGGCAGACACCTATAGAAGGTTACAATGGGCAGGACTAATTGGCCTTCCTGTATCTGAAAAACAGTGATTTTATTTTATACTTCAGCCCTTCCATCTAAGCTATCTCAAGGTTTTAACTGCTTAAGATAACATAATCAATCTATTGCACTACAGTGTTTCTATTTTAATTACCAGACGGTTCGGAGTCCCCAGCTGGAATTGCCAGGTGCTGTGCTTGGTAGTGTACATCTATTTATAAGATCCAAAGGGCCTATAGTCAAAGCTGCTCAGGAGCTAAAAGAGAAAAGAGAATGGTTATTGTTCCCATTTCTGAGCTAAGAATGATGTGTGACTAGGCTGAGTTGTACTGTGTAACACCTCACAGTGAACATTCAGGATCCTGCTCGGGCCACTTCTGCCTTTAAATTAAAACAAACAAACACATCAAACAAACCCGAACAAACCAACACCACCAAGACAAGCCAAATCGAGCTGAAAGGAAGCTGGAAGTGGTGCGGAGGGAAATGGGTACTGTCCCCAGGCCTGTCCCCAGAGCTGTCCCCAGGCCTGTCCCCAGCGCTGTCCCCAGTGCTGTCCCCAGGACTGTCCCCAGGACTGTCCCCAGTGCTGTCCCCAGTGTTGTCCCCAGTGCTGTCCCCAGGACTGTCCCCAGCGCTGTCCCACGGTGCTGTCCCCAGGACTGTCCCCAGGACTGTCCCCAACGCTGTCCCCAGGACTGTCCCCAGTGCTGTCCCCAGCACTGTCCCCAGCACTGTCCCCAGT
>VZRX01018454.1:4227-109609 GCA_013398075.1 Notiomystis cincta | reverse complement strand
CTCCCAACAGAAGATTGTTGTTGCAGAATAATAATAATAATAATAATAATAATAATAATAATAATAATAATAATAATAATAATAATAATAATAATAATAATAATAATAACAACTTTTAAAAATTTGATATTTCTGAAACTTAGAGTTTTCCATTTCCCCCAACTTTGCTCAGAAACAAAAAAATTCTGCAGACTGAGTACACCACCTATTTCCTGGCCTTATAGAGTGCTGAGCCATCACTGTTGCTTATGCTGTTTTTACAATTTAGGACAAAACAGTGATGTGAAAAAATCCTGCACGAAAATGAAGCCAAAGACAAACTTCTCCAGTCCTTGGATGCATTGCTTGCCAGCTTGGACACCTCTGTTTCTCTCCCAGAACCTATTACACCCTTGGAGGATGAGGACGGAGAAATCCCAGGAAGCTCCTCCAAGAAGGGGAATATTTGGGTGGGTTGTTACTCTTACCTGGCCCTTCCCCAGCCACACGCTGCCCGTGGAGCTCCTGCACTAGGGAAAGATCCTGGATCCATGGGAAACTGCCCGGCCTCTTCTTTCTCAGCCAAAGGAGAGAAGGACATTGCAAGATGTTGGTTTCAGCAAGCCTGGAAGACTAAATGTGAGTGAAACTCACCCAGCCTCCCCAGGTCTGCTGAAAGCTATGAGAGCTGTACTCTCAACTCAGTCCATGCAGAAAATGAAGGTAAGAATGAGATTTAAATCAAAAGAATGAAACAACTCCGTCACAGTATTGAAACTCATTTAGGTTCCCCCCATAATCATTAAATCACCTTCCTCCCCCTCTAATAGACTAATAAAATGCTCTTATGCTCTGAAAACAAAGCTAATTCATATTTGTAGAAGTAGTTTTAAGCAGTCTAACAGGTTAAACAAGAAAACTATATTTTAAGCTCAGTGAGTTACCTGACTGCTACAGGCTGTGAGTATCCCTGGCAAGCTGAACTATTTCATGCATTTGCATAAAAGTTAGGGTAGAAGATTTGTGAGAAGAGCACTTCTCATAAGCAGAAAGAGACAAAGGAAAGTGCGGACAGCAGCATTGTTACAGACAATTTTCTGTGCCAGCCTGCTCGGCTCTCCTGGGAAGCAATGCCTTTCCCTTTATTAAAGTCCTTGAGACAATGGATACTCTACAATTCAGATTTTAATAGTCTGTGTTGACGTTGACTACTCAGTTATTAAGTTGTCTTCCAGAAGTTCACACAAACCCTCCATCTGAAGGGGCTGAGGAGCAAACACACCCCAGTTCCACTTCAGACATCCTCTGCCTGCTGCCCTGAGGACTGGCAGCAGTGTCCCGTGGGAGACTGCAGTCACTGCTCTGCTCCAGGGCACGGCAGGGAAAGGCTGAGGGGCAGCTGGGGAAGCACAAACCTCCACAGCCTCTTCTGCTGAAAGTTTGTCTGGCTCTGAAGAAACAGCTCCACCAACCTCTTCCTCAGTACTTGGCCCTGGCACGGCTTCAAGACTCAGGTGACACAGCAGAGAGCATCAGTGATGTTCCTCGCTTGTTGCTCTAGCACTCACAGCTAGGACGAGGTTTTAAAGAGCAAAGGAGGCTGATAGGACCCTTCACAAGAGCTGTACCTTCCCCTCAATCTTTAATCCTATTTTAGAAAGTAACAAAAACTCGTTAATGACTCCAAACCTTGGAGGTGTTGCAATACCATCCTTTTTTACTCCATTTCTGTACCTTCTAAAAATGTCAAACTCTTCCTGAATGCCTGCAATGCTCATGTCAAGACCTACAGCTGCCTCTGCACAGAAACACAAGTCTAGCTCTGTGGATGGACCTCATCTCTCCACTAGCCAAAGAAATAGTTTGGAGAATGGGCTTCAAACTCAGAAACATCACAGCTGACAGAGAACTCTCACAGTGGCTTAAAATATTGTGGTCACCCTGCTCCAGAGGATTGTGCAAAGCTGGGGATCAAGCATACTGTCCTTAAAGGAGTGCCAGACGTCTCCTGGCAGCCTGCCCAGGCTGGAGGATGGGATCCTGCACTCGTTCTGTTCCATGAGGAGTAAACAGATCTTGCATACAGAGCACCACAGAGACAGCAAATCCTCCTGTGCCACCAGGGCTTCTGCTGTGGAAGGACTGGGAGCAGTTTGCCCTGTCATACGTGTCAATTAGTCAGACAGAAGTTACATCAAGTAACAGGGCATAGAAATGTAACCTTCTGTCTGATAAGGTTTTCCAAATTGCCAGTCATCTGGAAAGGGTGTGTGCAGGCAAGGGTCAGAAGTTTAGCAAGGGCTACACTGGAAGTATGGCAAGGCAATAAACTGCCATGCACAAGTGCAAATATTAGCTTTGTGTACCTTTGAAATCTTGAAACAAATTTGCTAAAGATTTAGAACTTCATTAAGGTCAAAAGGATTATGCTGTAGTTGATAGGCACATTTGTTTTATTAATTGAGTCATAAGTTCTGGCCGTCTGCAAATAGATTGCAAAAAATGCATCAGCTGCTTTCGATTGCCATGAGAGATCTGAAAACCTGCCAGTAAGTCTGTTTGCAGCTCTTAAAACTTTTGGCTTAAAACCTGTTTTAAACTATTAACAATTACTTTTTTTTTTAAGTGTGCAAGGAGGGAGGGCAAGATAGAAAGAGAAGCACATGTTTTCTTTAGTCTCAGAGAATAAGAGTTACTGGTGTAGGTATCCTCCTGTCAAGGAGGCTGATTATTTCCTAGACTGCCCAAACTCTCCCATCCCCCAGTGTCCCCAGTGTTTATCATCTCATGCAGCTCTCAGTGTGTTTTAGAATGAAGAACATTTGGTCAGTATCCTGCTGGAAAAGAAATGTCCAAGCAAAAGGCTGCCATTCTCATGCCTTGTTTTAAATCTGCTGAGCACACAGGACAGGAATACCAAAAGCAAGCAGTGCAAAGCATGCCAGGTCCCACACTTGCTGAGATACGTCCCAAATACGTGTCAAAGTATCACCACCAAAATACAGAGCAGCTTTTTTTCTTGCATAGTACCAAGCCCACAGCGATCATATCACAACTCAGAAGGTTTCAGTTATGCAGATCATGTTTCATACTGGAGTTCCCTAAGCTTTGAACTCAGCGAGTCTCTCCTATTACCCCACCACAGTACTGGGATGATTTGTCAGCTGCTCTCCTAAAAACAGTCATAGCCAAAAGTGGCTGGAAGCCAGACAGAGCTGGTCAGTTTGCCCTCCCATGAAAGAGACCTGACTCATTACAGTTCATCCCAATGACATAAAAGGTTAGAGATTTGGCACCTTCATTTCCCCTAGCTGCAGAATCAGCCTTTCAAAGCTGCTCTCCCAACCCTGTGCAGCTGTTTGGTTCTTCTGTGCCCACATTCCATTTCAGTTCTCCTGACTTTTGCTCTTTTTTCTTTAGGAGGCCAAGTAGCTCTTATAGGAAGACAAAAGTTGGTCTGAAAATTAATGCAAATTACTTTTTGGAAACACACTTAAATTTTGGTTCCCTGATCTCAACACAGCTTCAGGATGCTCTGGGTTCCTACAGAGCTTGCATCTGGTACTGACCTGAACAAGACCCAGAGAAGAGAATCACCCACATTAGCTCTTGCCTCTGGCACCTCTTCAATGACTTCACACTGCATCTGCAATTACACTATCTTCCAGCAGATTTGCCAGGTCTCACAATACAGTAAAACCAGCCAACATAATCTGAGACATCCCCTCATTTCTTAGTGTTTTTATTTCTCTTCCTGCAGCCCTTGCAAGCAGCGATTCCCTCTCATCACACAGAGCTGTGGCACAGGAGGGCCAGAAGAGAGCACAACTGTAATTAGCTCCTCACGAAACCAGGTACCAGAGCACCCTCAGGGATTTGGACACAGGTCCTTCGAGGAGTCTGTGGTAGCACAGGAAAGATCCATGCTCTGGTCCACTGTGTCCTTTTCCAGTGGGGCCAAATCACTGCTCTGAGCAACTCTGGAAACAAGAGCAGAAGATCTGATCACAGGAAATCCTGGTATGAAGCCACTAGGCAGCTGATAACAGCTGTAATACACCCTGCCTGAACCCAAACACTCAAGGGTTTATTTAGCCAAAACCAAGGTTCCTACCTCATGAATAGGAAGCACTCTCAAGCTATCCCAGCTGTACTTCTAGAACAGCCAGAATTTGCTGAGGCTGGAATTATGGAACTGTCCTGGGAAACCTCCAGGATTTTGGGTTGGTCTGGGGTGGTGCCTTCCCCTGAACACCATCCCAACACTTGTGGCACATGTAACCACCTCTACTGCCAAGGGCTGCCCAAACCAGCACCATAAGCCATGGACCAAATAAATGCATCTGCTAAAACCACACATTTATCACTGTTTATCACTCAAGCTCTAAAGTATTTTTCTGCTATGGAGTAGTTGCTGGACTTCATTATTGTCAACCCACAAAATGGATTTGCTCCTTTGCTGGTAGAAAGCACCATGTGTTTTACTGAGGGACTTTTTCCATGGCTGGAGCCACAGGAGATACACCTCTGGACCATCAGCTACAGTGCAGCAAATACTTTGGGATCTCATCAGCTTTAGCAGCTTTTTTTCACTTTACCAACTTCCTAAGTCCGTGCACTTCACTTTCAACAAATCACCACTTGAGCAATTTTTCCCAATAAGCTCTTTTGTAATATCAGCTATTTTTTCCAATAAAAATATTTTTTCTCTGTGGTTTCAGTCTTCAGCTTCTTTTTCATCTGGTCTAGACACAAGTTAGTTATTTGTGAAACATTTATTATTGTTTCAACCAATTGAAAAAATTTTGCAGGTTTTGGCTTCAGCAGTAACCAAGTTAATGACTCTTCTCATTAAAAAACCAGAAATTATAAATCTGTTTATGACTTCTCATAGGGAACCCATCTTCAAGGGGGCTGAAAGAACATCTGATCAGGGAGCAGCACTTCAACCATGAAGAAAATGCAAGGATTATTTTGGAACGAGGAATCAGTTTGTGCCTACAGTAGCCAAATGATAGAAGCATTTAAGAGTTCATAAATACTCCTTCACAAGAGGGATCATAATAGTTACTGGGTCAAAGTTACCTTCCAAGAAATTGGTGCCTAGTGAATAAAATACATGCTTTCTATTCTGTCAGCAATTACATGATCCTCTTCACAATTCTATTTTAGATTGGCCTAAACCTTTGTAAACTTTAAATAAGATTTCTTTTCCCAGATCTTACTCCTTAAAGCTAACAATAAAAATCTCCAAGGAAAATCCAGCAGGGAATTGTGGCATTCTTAGTGTCCTGTGGTGTTTGGAAAAGGTCATACCTACAAAGCAATATAGCCTATAAGATATTTAAGCTCTGGCCTAAGCCCACATCAGATTTAAGGATGCAATTCAATGCTTGACTCAGAATTTTCTGCCTAGGCATGACAGATGTTATGGTTCATCTCTTCATGGTTTTTTTTAACACACTGAGTTGACACTGAGTGAGATACCACTGCTCTAACCAAAACTATGCCTTTATTTTAATTTTGGTTCTCTAGCTTTTCCAACCATCTACTCATGGTTCTGAGAGAACTCCCTTGTGACTGTGGAAAATCAAGTCAAGTATAAAAACAATGTATACTTGGTTTAGCTAACAACAAGGAAGACCAGGAGAGGGCATATGCAGCTATTTCAGTTCATAAAAACCTTTGTGGGACCTGTGTGCTCTCACTCCTCCCTTGATATCAAAGGGCCCAAAGCCATTTCCATCTCTTCAGGCTGCCCTGCAGAGCAGTGTGCACAGGAGCTGGGACCTGACACGAGGAGGGATTTATTTATATCCCACAGAAATGATGCTCCTTTCTCAAACACTATAACCAGTGTGGAGGCAGCAAGAGGCTGAAGGACAAGGACTGACATCAATGGACCTCTCTCGTAACTGGGGACTGAACCAGCAAGCTCTTCAAGAAGAGGGTCTGCTTGCTCTGTCCTGTGCACAACAGGCCCCTTTTGGAAGTCATTTGAATGTTTAGTGGCTTTACATTTTTTAACAATTCCTGTCAAATTGCATGTATTTCTTTTAAGCCTGCCCAATGTCTGCTATTTACAAACACTGCTATATATTTTAAACCAATTAGCTCAAGTGTTTAAGAAAATCATCATATATTCTGAATGATGAAAGATCACAGAAGGAGGTCTCCTAATGCATGGCAGGTGTGGGAATGAAAGACTGTGAGCCAAAATCTAAGAAGTTACAGAATATCATAATTCACTTTAAATTCCACCTTGGTCACAAAGTTAAATAAGACCTTTGGCTTAGAAAATATTTTAAACTACCACCATTTTTTATAACAGAAAAACAAACAAGCAAACAGAAACACTCCCCAAAATGCTGATTCTTTTTAAGAAGATATGTAAAGTCAGCTACATATGGAAGATAAATAAAGAAATATAAATTTAACAAACATAAGATTGAAAAACACGGATATTTTTGCCTCTGTTTTCAGCCAGCTATAAAGAACCTCAATAAGCTCTAGTCATCCACAGAGACCTCCTCCTTCTGTTTTGTTAGAAAACACTGAAAACTAGGCAAGTTAACCATGGCAGTTAAAAACAATAATGTGAAAAATCTGTCATTTCTATTTACACAGCATGGATAGAAATCTCTGAAGCTTCAGATTTTTTTTTCCCAACCAAAATGTTTATGTACTGATCAGAGCAGGTCTAAGTTATGCTGGGAGAAGTCATGGTATATGGCCCCAGGCTCAACTGAAGAGGTGAGGGATGCAACCACCAGGAGAAGCCCCAGAGTTGTGTAACTCTAGGATTATCCTTAGCCTAGCACATGGATTTCTCTGTTTCAAAAGAGTTTAAAAGTTGTGAGTACAATTTTCAGCAGAAAAATATAAAACAGAACTGTTTCACTTTTGGTTTATATTCGACTATCTTAACTGTCTTTTGAATTTTTTTCTCTTTAAAAATAGTGTTTTGCAATTATGATGGTTGTAAAGACTACTTCTAAATACAAATGGACTGGTGGCAGATCAGAAGCACCTCTGCTGCCATTCATTGCTGTCCTCAAGCAGAGTCACCAGATCCTTCCAGCCACATCTGCTGAAGAGATGCTCTCAGGGGGAGCACAGAAGTAGATGAGAGTCACACTAGCCTTGATTTGCAGATTCTAGTGTAAATCAGAGCCACATGAGAGCATGTTAAAAGCTCCCTTTCCTTTTAGGGGAAAAAAATTGAAAGAGTAGAGTGGCTGGTCAGAACATCCACAGTAATATTTTCAAGTAAAATAAAAGAAACACATTAGAAATAAAAGTACTCAGAATTCCTAATTTGTAACTTGGAAGAAGCTGAGAGGAACATGAAACATTGTCCCTGAGAAATACTCTTCCCAACCTTTAGGACAATTACTCCTAGCTCTGCTACATGAGGCACACAGGATCAGGGCTTCAGAGGTCACACATCTCCCAACAGTTCCCCCCAGATCTTTGAATCAACTGCGAATACACTGAAAAAAAATCATTGCACTGACTTCAATACCTAAATAAGGCCCAGAAGCCCAGCTCTGAAAACCTTTGAAATAAATTGTGGCAATGAACTTCAGCCCACATCCAGCTGACGTCTGAACCACTGAAAAACGAGTCCAATGACACCCCAGCTCGGCAACCAGACAATGCAGCTCTAAGAATGTATTAGCCTTTTGCTGTCACATCCAAACCATCTGAAGTGGAAGTCACTAGCCCTTAAATCAGAAGAAGGAAGGCAGCTTCCAGTTCTTAGCAAGTCAGAGACGCAGCTAAAACTTTAGCTTTAAAATGGAAAAGTTTGGTCTTACCTGGGGGTCACCTTTGCTGAAGAGCACAAATTGCAGAAATAGTGTTTTGTCCCCTGCAGGCTGTGACAGGATTGGATGTGCTCCAGTCCCAGTTCAGAAGCTGGAGCGAGAGGTGTTAACAGGGAACCCAGCTGCAGCATCAGCCCACTCCCATCTCAGGCACGAGCCCGTGCGACCACCAGCTGCCTTCCCATCCCAGCTTGGGATGTAACAGGGTGATGTTAAGAGTTCATCCCTCTGCTGTTTGCCAGTTAAACAAAGATTGTCTTTGATTTTAAATTACTTAAAGTTTTCAATTAGATTGAAACAACTTGCTAGGAACAGATTTTATAAGCAACATCATGCCATTAATACACGGACTAAAACAATAAAATAAATGCAAGAAAGCATCTAGGTTTGGCTACTAGGAGAGACTCTTCCCACAGCAACATTTGCAAAGTATTTTATTTCTTGTCCTTTGGAGCTGATGGAACTTTTCAGGAGCTGTAAGGTTCAGAAAGCCACACACCATTGGGTGTTTTCCTATTGGTGTACCCCATGCCAAAAACAGCACCGATTACCACCTTTGTGGAATGTGGTGTGCCTGTGCTACATTCCCTCTGACCTCCAGCACAGGCTGAAAGATGGCACTTTCTGGAGAACTCTGTGGCTATTGTGTCACCAAGCAGAAAATGCTGCCTTGTGCCTCAGAGAAGGCCCAGGAGCCTTTTCAAACACACTCTGTAAAGCAGAGGAATTTCTGTCTTCCCTCTTGCTGTGTCATTCCACAGCTGATTAAGCAAAAGGTCTTGCAGGATATTTCCTGGAAATTTTCCTAGCCCTGACAGGAGTATCATGGCTCCATTCAGCTCTTTACTAATTTCTCTTCAAACCCACCAAAAATGAGGTATACACACAGGTGCTGCACAATCAGCCATATTGCATCTAGTGACGGCTCCAGTCAAGCTTTGCAGGGCTCAAATTCTCACCCTTAAATTCCACTTCAAAGAAACCAGGATTCACATCTAAAAACATGCACCAGAAGTACATGAAGTGAAAAGATCTGCACACCATTTTTCTTTGCCCAGCACCACAAATTACACCAGCCCTGGCAGTTTCTGGTCCAACTCTGCAACACTTACTGTTCGCACAAACAAATCTGTCACAAACTCGTATCGGCCAAATAATTGCAGTGAATCTGCTAAAGCCCCAAAAGCCCAAGATTGCAGGAGTGCAGAGAAAGTCACCACCATGCTCATCTTCATCTCAAGTCTGCAAGAAGACTGACAGCACGGGCCTCGGTGTCAGCGCTGCAAACGTGCTGGGGGAAGGCTGATTAACTTAACTCGCTGATGGTATAAATATCATTAGCTGCAATTCAATCAGAAAGCAATCAAGGCCTGTTTATTAATGCATTTTTAAAAGGCATTTAGAGCATAGGTTGGGCACTTATTGAATTTAACTAATAAATAAGATTACAAGAATCAAATCACTGCTCTTGGAAAACAGCACTTTCTGTGGTGAGGGGCAATTTACAATCATTACCAGTTTGAAAAGGAATGAAAAGATAAAAGGAAAACATCAGCAGAAAAAGGCACAACAAGCCATTTATTTTTACTTTTTTAAGAGGATTTGCTATCAGGGTGTAAACATCACACAGGATCCCAGGATGGTATTAGTTCTCATTGCAGATGTGTGCCACAGGACTGGTCTCCTCAGTCTCCAAAACTGCTTCTAATATTCTTCTTGTTTGGACTGTAACTTGACCCACACCTTCCATTCATGTTTTGTTCATGTATACCTTTTATGCTGGATGACTTTACTTGTCTTCATCACCTTGGCAAGTCAGAAGGAAACATTTTTAAAAGCTGTGGCATTACTCAAGCTGTGAGGTGGGCAACTCAAGAGAAGCAACATCTTAAAACATTCTGCATGGGGGCAAGTAAAAAGTCAATAAGGAAATACCACAGTTAGGCTGGTTTTAACTTGCTGAAAGTGTAGACAGCTGTTCATTTCCTAATCACTCATGTGGAAATGATAAAAAATAATTAAGAGCAAAGACTAATCACCAAATTAAAGCAAATATTAAATAAGCAAACTTGCTTTCTAGCCTCAAATTCAACATGCAAATGAGAAGTGGTATACAAAACTTTAGTCTTTAGATAATTAAAAAGAGTTCATTAAAAGCAAAGAAAGATCCAGTTTATGGCTGCATCATATTAGAACATCAGCAACAGGACTATGGGAGCAATTGAAGCCATGTGGTCAAGGCTGGAATAAAAAACCCAGAGAATTACTTTAAAGTCAAATAAATAGTGTATGAAAATAGAAAGTGTACATGGGAAAAGCAAATTCTCCCCTTTGCTCATGTCCTATCCCGAGTAAATGTCATTGCTGCTCCTGAGCTGGCCGTGTTGTGATGACAGCAAGGGGATGTGTGGTCCTGGCCAGCCTGTGAAGGCTTGTGCTCTATTCCCTGTCCTCCACATAGAGTTTGATTGCTCTTAGGGCAATCCAGGAGGGCATTAAAGCTACAGATTAGGAAAATGCATTACCCCCTCTTTGGTAATGAGGTGTGCAGTCCATCTGGGAAGAGGCAGCCAAGCTGCTCCGAGGGAGCAGCAGGCACAGGCAGGCTGCTGGAGCGAATGAGATGAGCAGGACAAACAATGCTCCATGCGATTCTCCTCTCCTTTTTTCCTCATGCCCACTGCAGTTGTTTATTATAAATGTTCAGGTCTGCCTTGGGGCACTGGTGTTCGTCAGCCCTGGAGCTCCCAGCTCATCTGTGCTCACAAGATCACCGATCCCACCCTCACTGCGCAGTCAGCTCCAAAGGGCTCCCCTGAAACGCATCCCCATCACCATCTGCTCTGTCACGGTGTCTCCAACCTGCTCCTCTCTTCAGCCCCCTGGAAAACAGATTTCTCAGTCCCACAGAAAATGGGATTTCTCCTCTATATTGTCCCAGAGACTGCAAGGGAGCATCTGACAGGAAAAGTAGAGAGAACTGGGATCTTACCCATTTAATAAGTGGATAGAAGGAGGAAAGGACTCTTCTCCATGGTGTCTTTCAAACACAGCAAAATATAGCAATGTCCAAAATACAGCAAATATCATTTAAACATAAGAAACTTTTATATAAGAGTGACTGATCATTGCAATAGGACACTTAAAAAAGTGAACTCTCCTCATCCTTGGAGGTATTCCAAACCCAACTGGACATGATCCTGGGCAACCTGCTCCAATTTACCTTCCATTGAGCAGGGAGGTTGGATGAGACAATCTCCAGAGACCTCTTCTAACATCAAATATTCTTCTACTTGAATGGAATTTCATTACAAGTAAATATAAAAAAATTAAAAAATAAAAAAAGCCCTTGAACTCTAGCTTAGTGATGGAAAACCAAAATTGCAATTCACCAGAAATCACTTTATTCAGGATATTTTTTTGGAGCAGCAGGCATTTTACTGCACACTTGGGAAGTTTTCTGGAAAAGCAACAAAAGCTGTCTTTCCAAGCACATAATTCGAAAGGCAGATATTAACCCAAATGCCTCCTACTGGGAAATTTATGATCAATGTGTTCTAGGCAGATGAGACTGGGGAAAAAAGGTTCTTCCAAACTTTGTGGTGAAACTTTCCAAGTTTAGGTTTGCATCCACTTTTTAGCATTTGAACCTAGTTTAATTACTGGTTCCAAAGGACAGTTTTCTAAAGATTCATCATTTGGCTAAATCTCCACCACGTCTATTCTCTTTTTCTCTCTATCTCACAGATATAATCCCATATCTATCACAAAAGTTGTGAGAATCAGCTTTCAGTTAAAAATGGAAAGATAAAAAATTGTGATGGTTAATTAAGAACACAATGAAAATTTTATGTGAAAGACTCTCTTTGTATCCTGTACAGTGAGGGGAAACTGGTTTTTTATTATTTATATCTACAAATTCCTATTGCATTTTTCAGCCCATCCTAGAAGACCAGAGAACACATGGATCCTGCTTTTCTGCAAAAGACAGTGGGCTCTTTTTGTTAAAGCAGTCCCTAAAAGCAGCCACTCTTTTACTTCAAACAAATAAAAAGTAAACAAAACCACCACCAAATAACCCTGCCCCATCTCAGATAACTATCTTACACATCAAAATTTCTGTAATAATTGTATTGCAGAGAGATGTGGCTAAGGAAAATAAGTCAAATTGTTTGCTTGACTTCAACCAAGTCCAAGGACTTAATAAACTGAGAGCAATATTTAATTTCTCTTTGCCTCCTCTCACTTTGAGAAACAGACATTTCATTCATATCATCAGGGTGGCACAAAACACCAGGGAGAAATAATACAGCAGAGTTTTGAGTGATGTCACTACACAGAAAAAATTTTATTTGGAAAAGTGAATGAGGAATTCCAGCAAGAGCCCAAGTTCACTTCAAGCCAAAAATATTTTTATAATTTTTAACGCATTTTGAAGAAAAGCTGCTACAAAGAAGAAGATTGTGCAGATGTGTTTGTATATAAAGGCGGTGATTTTGAAATATTTTGAGCTCTTTTAACAAGTAAGCCCAATATTTTTAAATTGTCCCATATTCAGATGCTTCCAGCAAGCTCCCGAACTTTTCCCAGGATAAGGCAGCTGAAGACCTGAGACCCAGGTTCTCATGAACTCATCGCAGGAGTTTTACTCTTTTGTTAAAGTCAGGCTGCAAGAATATCCTTAAATAACTGTAGGAAATACAGAAAGATATATTTCCATGTACTAAAATGAAGCATTGGTAAATGGTTTAATGAATCAATTATATTTCAAAATGGTCTTCTGTGTTGCTTTACATTTTGTTCCCTTGTAAATGGCATGCCAACTCCAATACTTCACTCAATAAATGACTACTAAATGAGTGCACAGTTACAGGCATGTTGGTCTCTATGACAGGCCATACATAATCACCATAGAAATATATAATTACACCTGTCAACTTCATCTCATGCAATTGATTCAATAACTAACAATGTCAGCAGCAGGCTAAGCTTAGAGGTCTCACTGTGTGAAAATACTCATACATGGCTAAACATCTTGGTATTTTAATTGCCTGTCATAGTGCCAAGGTTCCTATATTGTACCTATCTCCACAGCAACAGGCTGGAATGAGTCAAGCACATTTAATAACTGCAAAAAGGTGAATTTATAAGCTTGCAGTTATTTTATAGCTCTCACAGACAGTGCAGGGTATTCTGAAGACACCTGGAGATGCAGTTGCATTTGAGAGAACAAATCCAATGTGTGGAAAAAAAAAATTCTTCTCTGGGTGGACTGTATGTGCACACTGTGAGATAGAACTCATCATATAAATCTGAAAATTGTTTCTAATTACAGCTCCTGGAGAGGTCAGCTCCTGCCTGGAAGTGTACACACACTCAGTGTGACAGGACATTTAATCTCAACACACCAGGAACGGCTGTGAAAAAACAGCTTCTTACAGGCTCCTAAGGACTTAACCATGACATGTTTGTCCATCTAATATTCTAAATTACTTGCAAGCTCCGCTGCACTGAAAGGCTGTGCCGTGCCCAAACGCTAACCCCCCGAACCCGCCGGGCGCGCTCCCAGCGCCCGCAGCAGCAGGAGCAGCCCGGCCCCGGCTGCCTCTCGGTGCTAATTGCACATGAACATGACAAGGCCACGGGCTCGTGAACTTTGAGCAGGGACAGAGCACGACCAGACAGGCTGGGTCAGCAGGGCTTCCAGGCACAGTCCCGCGAGGAGCTGAGAGACAACAGATACGGGGAGCTGACGGGAGAGAGAACGAACTCTTGAGGAAATAGATGTGAGGCAACAAAATATCTGGCTGGGGAAAAAAATACTATGGAAAATCAGAAGGTAAACAGATGGAAGAACTGCCCCACACATTGCCAAATGGACAGTTCTGGAGGCTTCCACACTCTAGGACTTTAAAATCAATGTTGCAATGTAAATTCTGTTCGCATTTTCCTTAGCACAGAAAAGCCTTCGCCTGTACAAAATTTCTATGTGAAAAGTAAAAATTGCTTTCAAACAATTTGTAAGCTCAAACATGAATGAACAAAAAGTAAACAGCATCACTGAGGAAATCCTTCTACTCACCAGAAATTCAGCAGAGAACAAGTGGGTGAGAATGCACAGATGTTTAATTAAAATGAAGTGATACATCTCTACAACCTTAGTCTGCAGACTTGTCAGGCTATGTTCTTCCCCTCTGATGACTGGGCCTCTTCAATTCTTCTGTATTTTGGCTGAGTTCAGCTTTATTTCTTAAATATCACCATGAAGTGGAACCCCTAAACATAAGAGAAAAGGTGCAACTCCAAAGTCACCACAGAAAAAAGAAAAAGCAGTGGCAATTTTCACCTACAAGCAAATACTTTTCTGTCAAATGATCGAGAAGAGCACAGCATGGCAGAAAGACGAGCCCTGACTTCTTCCTGGTTTGATATTGAATGAACACAGGAAGGGGATGGAGGGCAGAGGTTAAAGCCAATGAATACAGAACACAAGAAAATAGGAAAATAAAACCCACTTTACCTTCTTGCTTTAATTTACTGTAAATAAAACACCTCCATGTGGAAAACAGCTAAGTGGCAAACACCATTTTTAAAAGGGGGTTATTGTGGAACTCATCTCCAAAGACAGGATTTTATAAAACAAAAGAGAAATTAAACCCTGTAAAGACTAGCAGAACCTCCTGTTTTACAGCTTGGGTCTGAAAAGGAGTATAACCCTAGTAGTGCCAGGCAAAGAACTGGAGCAGCAGAGCATTTATTCATGGCAGTGTTCAATGGCCAGATTGAAGTGGAATTTCTCACATGAATCTTAAGACTCTGAGGTATTTTTAGACCTTTTAGAAGGAGATTCTCTTTCTCAGAAGTCTGGATCAGAACTGCCAGCAGGACCCACAAAGGCACCCTAACCTCACAGCTGCCGCCTCACGAAGCGGCGCACAGGTCTGTCAGGCAAACTCTGGTGGGAGGCGGAGCAGAGCTCACCAGGACAGGTGTCCCGTGGGCGGTCACCTGGCCGAGCAGCAGGTGACTGCCAGAGCCACTCGCTGCGAGCAGAGGCACCGTGCTGCCACCACCCTGTCTGCCGAGGGGCTGCATCCTGCCTCCCAGCACTCCAAGTGCTTCCCTACACACAGGACAGATGTGTTGCTCAAAAACCGGCGTCCAAGTTGCTCCCGCTGCCTCTGTTGGAAATAGCATTTAAGTGAGGGGAAAAAACTCATCAAAAGCCAACCAGTGGTGCATGCCCAAGGATGTGGAGATGCAGATTTTCAGCCGGCATAAATCACCCTCGCCCTGGTGGAGGAAACCGCGACTGTGCTGATGGTCACTGCTGAGGAGCGAGCCTGTAACACACACAGCCCAGAGGCAGGCACTTCCCGCCCTGAATTTCAGGGTAGGTGCAGTTGCCATCACACACTGCCAAGCTTTCTTGGAGCTGCTCCAGAACATCAATCTAGCGTGTTTTCAGGCTTATCCTTGGAGAGCTCTGCTGGCCAGAAGACTTCCCAAGGGATGTATTTTCTATATCCTTTCAAAGCAGAGAGGCCAGAATAAGAATCAGCTCAAAGAATATTACGAAGTCTTTTATACTCACAGTAGTACTTGAGAAACAGGAAGGGTATCACAGCTCTGGAGGGTTCATAGTATACATGATCCACAAAGTTACATTCAGAAAGCCTTTCATCCACACAGAGTTCCTGTCTTCTCTACCCATTCATCTCCACAAAACTCCAAAGCAAGGACACTTCATAAAACCTTTATAATTTTTCATATCAGCATTTGCAAGGGAAAGTCTGCAAATTTGTAAGAACTGCTTTTCTGATCAACTTAGTTTATTTTTGATTTTGCTAATTAGGCTCATTTTCCCTTGCAGTCAAAGGAAAGCAAAAGGAATAGATATTGTTCCTTTATAAACAACAAAAATATCAAAAAACTAAAGTTCATAATAATGATTATTAGAATCCCTTTCAAGTAAAACATTTTTCTAAAGATAATTACACATTTCAAACACTGTTCAGAGAGCAGTGTAAGCTCCTAAGTGAACAGCTGAATGAAGCAAAGCCCAGAGCTGCCCTCACACAGAAAGCTGGAGAGTGTGAGGTGACAGCAGTTCAGGGTAGGGTGCTGCTGCCACATCCTCAGCAGGGTGAGGCACATCAGCTGTCTGATTTCCAGAAGCACAAAGACAGGTTATACCAGCCAAGGATCAGCCCCAAGAGCTGCAGCTGAATTTTCAAGCCTCAGACAAGGCCTAATTCAACTCCCATCAAAGTCAATAAACGCCTCCTACTGATTACAGCAGTGGTTGGATCAGGGCCATGCTGATGTTTACTGAAAGCGAGATACAAGGTCTGATTACTTTTATACTGTTACACATCAGATCCTTATTCACTCCATTATTTACGGGCTTGCAAACAAGCAAGAAATTCTGATCACACAGTCATACAGACTCCATTTGCATCCTTGATTGGCATGATGAGAGCTCAGAGAAGGGTTTGAATATGTATTACACAGAGCAGCAGTGCACAGAACCTGCAGGATGCAGCAAAGCAATCAGGCAGCATAAAGAAATTGAAATGGAATTCCTTGGAGAAAGGGATCATTAAGTGCTTAACAAGCATCACTCTGTTATATCTGTTTTAGTGATGTTAGCATAATTTTAATTGTTACCATCCAATCTGTTTTGATAGCTTTGGAGTTATCAAGATGCTAAATATTTTACAGTGACATTTGAACAATCAGGAAGATTAGCTGCAAAGCCCTCTACCCAGTAGCCCAGTGCCTGTGAATAGACAAAAAGGGGGATCTATTTTCTGTATGGAACAAAGACAAGACAGAAAGATCAACACAATTAAATATTAAACAGAAGGAATTACATAGGCAGCTTAGTAATAACTCAAACACCATGTATTTTATTATGCATTTCCAACTAGCCAATTAAATTATACAATATTGTGAATGTGCCTGGCATATTCTGCTGCCTGGTAGGTCATTTAGCCAAGTTTTACTTCTAGTATAGAGATTCTTTCTAAAATTTATACTGAGCCAAGGAAGCATGCAAGGTAGAGGGTCCTACTTTGTCCTAAGCTGATGAAAAGCTGTTGTCCTTTCTAACAAGTCCAAAGGTCCTCAAGATCTATCTAATGCTAATGGGTTGCCAGGTGCAGTTTCAGAGCCATTTAAGGTGATAACTTGAGATATGACTCGTGTGGCAATTTGCAGCCTGTGTCGCACCTACAAGGTCATGGAGGCAGAACAACAGGCAGCAGTCCCTACCTGCATGGAGACACTTTTTACATCTGGGGTTCATGCAATCAGTGCATGCCAGGCACAAAATATGCAGAGGATATGAGCTACACGGAACTTAAATGGGCTCATTCACTTGCTTTAAAATTACACACCTGCTAGAAGTGTTTGCTGAATCAGAGCCATATAGGCTATTTGCAAGTGATCTGTAATTAAATGCAAACTAGTGCTCCCAGCAGAATAGTAGCAAGTAATAATAATGATGATAAAGCTAAATATTATCCAGAAGAGAGGCAAAGGGCATAATTATTGCCAAATGAAATATGGCAACACCAGGGTTTTAATATGCTTGCAAGAAAAGCTTGCAAAATCTTTGGTAGCATACGACTGAGACTTCCATCTGGATAAGTAAGGATCCAGGCTGAAATCTCACAGGTTTTTGACTTCTTTAGGGAAAAAACTCAGAACCTAGCAGCATATACTGCCCTTCAATCACATGATGCTGCAATCTCACAATTTCTACCTTGACAGATCATCTCTCTGTCTGATCAAACTATAACTGTTTTTTAGTTATTCAACTCACATCCATAAATGGGTACTGGAAAATAATCTCTCTGGAAAAACGGTATTCTTTACCTATGAGGAGAAAGAATAAGCTTGAGATTTGGGGTTAATCTGATTAGTCAGGACATTGTCAGAATCAGGATGGCAGGGCTTAGAAGTGCCCTGTTAAATCAGGGTCACACTAAGATACCAGAGGATCTGGGTTTGTTAAGCTCATCAAGATCAGGCATTGGCCTTTGTAGCTGTGGGCACACAAAGCCCATGGACCCTTCTGTGGGGGCCATCACAGGCAGAGCACAGGTGAAGAGGAGACACTCTCAGTCTGGTCAGCCAGCTTCAACTTTGCTTCTGATACTGAAAGCTCAGAAGTTGCCAGCTCAGTACTCATTAGGGAAGAGACTTCCCACCTGACTGCAAGTCTCATGCTACCTTGAAAACAGGAATCACAAAAGGGCCCACATGCAAGGCAAAGGTTCAGGGAGAGCTGCTGGTCCACACATTGCATGTGATTCTTAAAGGGAAGTCTCTTCTACTGAACAATTGTAGCAGCTCCCATCCTTCCTTCAGATGGAGGCCCCAGAAGGACATCAAGGGGCTCTGCTGTGGTGACAGAACTTGCTCTGTAGACTGGCACTGCACCTCTCCACTGGTGATGGGGCCCTGAGGAAAGAAACTATCAAATGCTATGAAGGTTGACACCAAGATTTTCCTTTTTTTCAAGCTCAGGCAGTGATGTTTCTTTCTTTTACAGTCACAGGTTAAAGCTGTGATTCCTGCTGCCAAAAGGAGGAGGGCAGTGTGATGAGTTAGTGTCTGGTAAACCCATCTGTGAGACAACATTGTTTTCCAGCTCACTGTGGGTATATTCAGGAAATTTATTGTAAGAGTCTTCAGGCAATTTCACAGGCATTGACACTGGACACTGGACCAACACCAAAACACCAGTCAGTTACAGGGCTGAGTTCCCTCAAAAACATGTGCTAAACATGTTACTTATAAATAATTGGATTTAAAAGGGTAGCAACAGCTTCACAAGCAAACAGAATTCAGAATAATTAAGAAAAATATTTTTTAAATTATGCTGACATACTACAAGAGGACTCATCTTTGAACATCTAAGGAGAAAATTAACTAATAATTGGGCATCTTCCTTGATCCATCTAAAACTAATTCTGTGCTGCAGCCCTGGCAGCAAACTGGAAGCACCAAGAGCCTTGTCAATGAGTGGAAGTTTCAACAATATTTTTGTGCACATTTGATGAAAAGAATAAAATCTTTCAAAGGCTGAAATACAGTAATCCAGTAGAACATCAGGGTAAAGGTGAAGGATATGGGATGCCACACACAACAATAAAGTCCAGAGCTCCGAAAGAAGAGGTGTTTAGGCTCAGCTCCTGCAAATCCCATCCAAATGGGGTAGAGATAGCACAGCCTAAGAAGAGCAGGTCTGGAGTGGAAGGCTCTACCAGAACATTTTCTCAGGGACTCTCACAACAAACCCTGACTGTGCTGACATATGTGGCACCTGCCTGATGTTTTTCCTGACACGTTCCTGGAGATGGAAGGAGAACCCAAGGGCTATGCAGAAGACCATATTGCCAGTCCGGGACAAGGAGTGCAGTATTTGCTGTCTGCATCAGCAAGAGAAACTCAGGACCTAAAACTGCTTCCTGGATGTGTGGGTATTTTAGAAGCTTTTTCTTGAGTCATATTTTTATAGCAATTTTGCAGCTACTCCAAATCACAAACACTTGAGCCAAATCTCAAGAGTGCCATTCAAAAAATGAAACCTCTTTAATCTTTTCAGGGTGATAATCAACTTAAGTGGCTAATAACTTCATCATTCAAGGTGGAACTGGTAAATACTTGTATCCTGAGAAAGCTTCAGAGCAAAGATATTAGCTAGAAGGAATAAAACCAGAAGAGTGAAATTATCCAGTCTTGGGGTTAAAACATTTTAAAGACTAAGTAAGTAGTTGATGTTACTATTTTTAGCTAAAGAAAAACAGCATTGTCTCTATTGGATATTTCATTTTACTTAAAATAATTGTGCCTCAGCGGCTTACAAAGGAGTGATTACATACAATGTGACACTTGTATTACTTACTACCCTTGACATCACTTCAGTGAGGGTCACTCTAGTTAAATATTCCATTTGCTATAATGTCCATCTTCATCAAGCTATTTTTGAAGCAATCTGAAAAATCTTCAAATCTTTGTTTCTGTGTCTTTGTAAAAAGAGGGCCCTGTTCATTGTTCCCTTTAATACTTAGCAAATTGCTGCAGCAGTTGACAAAACCCTTAAAAGAAAAGGGCATGCAAGAGAAATTCAAAGTAACTCATTGAAAACATCCTTTTCTCGCTTTCTTAGTCCTTTCCACTGTCAAATACCCTAAGTACAGTCTCTGTCAGGGAGGCAAAGATGCTTTATTAAGAGTATCCTCATAAATATTCTGTGTTTGAATGAACGAGATGAAGGATACTTGACATTTAAATGTTTCTTAGAACTTCATTTATAAAGCAATTCTCTGATATCAAAGCATGCCTCCATAGTTACACGTGAAAAAATTACAGCCTTCTTACACTTCTCCATATGTGCCTTAACATCAGAGATACCTCATTATGGTTTAAGAAAAGGGTGACCTAAGTTCTACTTGCTGAGTCAGAACCACCTGGGCATCACCACTGAGGAGGACACGTCACTGAGCTTTAGTGTTTATAATTTACCTGCAGATCTGTACCACAGAAGCAGGTTTATGTCCTGGTCAGACTGTGGAGAGTTGTAAATCATGACATTGCATGGAGTACTGGGGAAATATTACAGTGAAGTCACAGATCAGCCACCTCGTCTGCACTCTCACTTTGGTCTGCATTGCTACTTACAGAAGCTGAGGAGAGAGAAGAAAATTCAGAGGCTTATCCACCCTGCAGAGGTGTCTCCAGACCAGCACAGCAAGTACATTTCCAGGTCAAAAAGCAGGAACTCCAAAGCCAGCAGCTTTCCACCAAGCTGCAGCCCGAGGTTTGTACAAGTACCAGAGGCTGACACTGATCCCTACAAAACTTGAATTCTCATTAGCACTCCCATTACTTCTGTAAATTGGATGGCTTCTTAAATACTCAAAACAAAAAAAGAATAATTTTTAAAATGCACTGCATTATTATTAATTGGTTGTTATCATTATTATTATTAACAGTACCATGTATCTTCATATGGTAAATGTTACTTCCTGCTTCTCACATCAGCATGAAATAAGCCCAGTATGGAAATGTCATTCTGCAGATCTCAGCATAGGCAGGGTGACCTCAGTTCTCAGGAATTAATGCACAGCTTTAAAGAAAGTCACACCAGAAGCATATATTACTTTATGGGTTTCTCTGTAAAATAACCTACCCCTCTTTGAGGCATGATTTAAAGACAGAGCTCGCAGGACATAAATCACAGCTGCTAAAAATACAAACCCCTTTAGGACATCATTCCTTAATGGCAGCAAAAATCTTCACAGGAAAAGACACCTGCCCCAGTGACAGAGAATAATCACCTTCTCCAAAGCACGTGTTGAGTGCCTGCTGGAGTTAGCAGGTTCACAGTGCCAAGTTTTCCTTTAGAAGAGGAGATAAGTTTCAAAATGCAACCCAAAAACTCTGATTTCCTCTCAAAAAAAGTAGAGCTACTTTTCAAAAGGGTGAAGTGTATTGTGAAAAAAAAGGTGCAGAAAGGTCTCACACAACTCTCTGGGAAAGGCTGCCCCATTCCTGCACCCCAATTACCAATGCAGTCAAACCAGGACATGGGAACTGGCTGTCCAACAGCCACCCTCCCTTATTGACTTTACTTCCCCATAGTACTGGTAAGAGACAAATTCAGAGAGTTAATTGTAAGCAAGAGGTCTTTCTCCAAGTTCCTTTTGATGACGCACTAGGTCATCAGGTCTTTGAAGCAATACTGATTGCAATATCAATAATTTTGATTTCATGTTAATTTTCTTCCCCTCCCTACCCAAGTAACAATGCCATCATACTTAGGCCATTTTCTTTGGTCAACAAGATTTTCCAGCCACCATGGAAAATGTTAAAATGTTGATACAGTTGGAATAAAATGTCTAGAATTTACCCTATTTTTTAAAATGGAAACTTTATCAGACTCCAAGATTTTGATGAGCTTGTTTGCTCAAAGTCTTCCTTTCCTCATCCCATCCACACTCTATTTAACATGAGAATAATTTCACAGAGTATAATCCATATGCATCCAACAGGGCACAGAAACATTAAGCAGAAAGAGCACAGTTTGAAAACATTCCCACAGATTTTGTCAAACCAAGATCATCTTGCCACAAAATGCCTGACACATTTTGCTGATAGTACCAAAACCAACAAAGTGAGTGTTGCCATATATTAGTATAAGAACTGGACAACATGCAACTGAAACCAGAGAGCAGATTTGGCATCAGCTTTCTCCTCCCCTCCAAAGTGACCTGAGTTACACAGGGCTCTGCTCAGGCTATGACAAATATTCACCTTCCTGTCACCTGGCCTCGAACAATTCCAGGGATGGGTCATCCCAGCTTCTCAGGCTAGCATGTTCCAGTGCCTCAGCCCCCTCCATAGCTTTAAACTTCCCCTCCCCTTGCCCTGTATTTAAAGGCTTTAAATTCCAAAACAGTGATCCAATTCTTGAAGAGGAAGAAAAAAAATTTACGTCATCCAGAAAAAAACAAAAGAGTCTCGGTTTGATGTGAAGCCAGATTATCCCTAACTAAGGCTGCCCCACTGCAGAAGCTCCTGCCTGGAGCCTGACAGCTCTGATGATGAAAGGTAGAAATCTGAAAGGGAGGCTACTTGCAATACCTAGCTTGGACCATGAAATGACATTTCTTTCTCACCGATTTTCACACCCATTTGGCAAATGTTGCCTTAGCAGATCTTCATGGACACTGTAAAATGGGTGGCTTCTTCCATATATTTTTGATGCTTGTGTATGGTGTTTTCTGTTTTTTCATTTTTTGCAATTAAACTACTTGATTTCAGAAGTTACTGGCACACAAAGCGCAGCAGAGATAACAAAGCCCTCAACAACCACATGAGGCAAAATAAAAAACAAATAAATAAAAGCTTGTTGTATTTCAATTTCCCAGCTGGAAGTGAGAAGGATATTGGGAATGCTTAGGAAAACATAAATAAAGATAAGAACAGGCATCCAAAAATGTGTGTTTCAGAAAAAATACCCTAAAGATGTTACTAAAATATTCTGGATAATAGGTAACCATTGGGTTTTACCCATCAGCAGCACTAATCCTGGCACATATCCTGCCATCAGCCATCCCAGAGGATGTGCACAGAGCCAGTGCATACACAAAACCTCCTCTGGAAATGCTAGCCAGGTCCCAGTAGCAATGAAATTACCCTGGCAGCAGGGCTCCTTCCCTTGGGTGCAGTATCACACTGATAAAGCTCTCGTGCTCCACAGTCCCACTCTTGTCTGATTGCCCTCATTTCAGAAATCTCTGCAATATGCTCCTGGAAGGGTCTTGACATGAAGAAATGGAACCAAATCTTGGATGGGGAATTGTCCCAGAAAGCACCCATGCTAGACACTGTACAATCCTCAACCAGCTACTTCTCAAAAATGTTATTCTGGTAGCACAGTTCACCTAATTTCCATGTTTCATTTAAGATCTCACACTTCTTACAAAGTCTACAGAACAAGGCAGATGCCATTCTGATATGTCAGAGACTTTATTTGCTCTGTGGAAGCTTCCCTGCTGACTGCTGAATACTCACATGTATCCAAAAGTAGACCTTGTCCCCTTTTACACAGGCTAAGGAGGGAAAAGAGGCCTCATGAGAAATAATTTCTTATGTATGCCTTCTTCTACTGCCAACATCCCAGCTATACCAGTCCCATTTTCCCTTGGACTAGACAATAAAGACAACTGAAGGCTTCAACCTAATCTTGATCTCAGACTGCCAAAATGCCTAATATTGAAAACAGCCACCAATTATCTCCCCTCATGTCTTTTCCACCCTTTCCAAGTAAGTTTTAATTTCTCCCCTTCTCCTCATAAAAAAACACCAATATTTTTTAGCAACATCTATGACTTCAGAACTAGTTTAAAGGCCTCTTTAATTTTTAGTTTTGTTTCACATCTTGAGGAAAGAGGCTTCAAATAGTCACATTCCCCAAAGACCTGCTGTGCTGCATTTATTCACTCACCATGTTTTGAACATGCAAGAAAGGAATAAAAAAGAGGGAGAGAAGATGGGAGGTGGTTGTTGGAACAACACCTGCTACATCTAGGAACAGAGAGCATGTGCACAGAAATTAGGGTCAGATACTCATTCAACAACCAAATATGTAAGCAAGGAAAAATCATCAGGATTTCCCACGTTAGGATTCTCCTGCACTTTTATACCTTATTATTGCTACCTAACTAGATGGGATCTCTGCAAAGAACAAGCCCAAGATGTACCAACACTGAGGTGAGGGACCAAAGCCCACTCTGCCTGCAGCAGGGCAGTTACAGCACCTCACAGCAGCACAAGCACAGCTCACAAAGCATGTACGAGCACCCCACCTAGGCTGAGGGCTGGAGGCAGCCCGAATGATCTTTCTACAGCACTTCCCTTGCAAAATAAAATGTGACAACATCCTCCTTGGAAAATGCAGTGCCCAACATCCTACCTCAAACAATGGAGCACAGACAGTAGCCTATCTCAGCCACCCTCCACCAACCACTGAAACAGACACAGCGCTTTAAAGCACTTAACACTGCCCCTCAAGACACGACTGCCACTCTAAAGCCCAACACTTCAGCTCAAGTTCACATTATTCCCTAAGAACTGTACCTAGCCTACAGCAGCGAGCTACCAAAGAGAAATGTTTTTAGCCATTCCCTGCTCCCACGCTCCCTCCTCAAATTAAAAGGCTGTGGCAAACATGGAATACAAACAAATTCCCCGTGTTCAGTGGCACACACCACATTTCTGTCCATTATTAGATGTGACAAACACAAGAGGGGGCAGAGCAAAGGGCAGGACACTTGGCAATCTTGTCATACAAAACTTCTCAGACATGCTAGGAGCAGTGTGGGATTACTCAAGGCTTCCCATGTGGTGGGCCAGGAACATCAGATGTGCAGCAAAACAGCTTCCTGGGAAATCTAGACAGAGAAAGAGGAAAAACCAACCCTGTACACATCCTTTCAGGCACCTGGCATCAGACTGTCTTTCAGGAACTGTTCACCACTTTGGTCTCCTTAACTAACACGTTGCTACACTAACACCAACCCAGAGAGAGATTTTGTCAGGTGCAGAAAGAGGTCAGGCTAAAACCAAGAATGTGGGAACAAAAAACCCTTGAGTTCTCTCAATTGTTTCCATTACGTGTTAAAGATAAGAAAACACTGCTGGCACATGCCATTAACATCCTGCTCCCCAAGGCAAACTGCGAGGTGGTTTGTGCTGAAGCATTTTAGCCTTCAGAAGACAGAAAGCACAGTCTGACAAAATGTGATCCCTGAAACACTATGTACACAGCATCTCCCTCTACAAACTGCCTTTGCTAGAAATGCTACCCCAGGTCTGATAAGTACCTGGTAAGTACTCCTGGAAATGAAGACTTTGCCATTCAAGAGGAAGGGAAAGCAGGCTCTTGCCTACCCCAAGCACACATGGTTTCTCCTTTCCTCCTGCTCTTTGAGACCCAGGTAACCACCTCACACTGTGCTGATGTGCCATTGTTTATTTTTCAAGCTTCTTCAGAGAGCAGCTTTCCCATGTGGCAGCTCCCCTCCACAGGCTCTGTTCTCATGCAGACAGAAGGCTGCACTGCTGCTGCCTTTTTGATCTCGAGGCAGAGCTAAGGGGGCTAGAGGAGGGGGATGCGGTGGGAATTCCTTCACCCTAACGCTATTGGTTTGCTTTTCAAGATGCTCAGCAGCACTGCACGAGGCAATCCTGTGCAGCAGAGGCTCTCTTTAAGATGATACCTTCACTTTCTTGTGTGACCTTTATTCCCACTGTTTGCTTTCCTCCAAGTGTGACTGCGGCTGTAACCGATCCCAGAGCATCCCCGCCCCACGGCTCCTTTGTAGGAGCTCACAGATCAGCATCTCCACCCTCACAGCTGCTTCTCCTGCTAGCAGATGTTAAACACAGGGGAAGGGGTGAAAGCCCCTGGCACAGGGATGTTTGTGTGAGCAACTGCCCTCTCCCATGCCATTCTCACAACTTGCCTGACCTCAGCCAAAGGACTGAACGCAAGTGCAAGGTGGCACGGCTGTTCTCATGAGCTCCTCCTTCTGCTCTCTTGCTGGCACCTCCCTCCTCCCAGTTATGCCTTTTCCACTAGTTCCACCCAGGTGACAGAACCCAGAAAGCAATAATAGGGACACTGAAAGGGCTTTCTACCAGAGAAACAGCAGCAGCAGTGGCTGTCAAAAGATAATCTATTCAAATTTTTCAAAGGGATTAGGAGAAAGAGAATGTAATCCAGCCACCAGCTGTAAAAGTTAGGAACAGGAGGGGACACTCACGTAACCAGCGTGCCTTACGTGCTCAAGGAGAAGCCAACACATCGCATTTCACTGACGTTTCCTCCACCACACAGAAAAGGGCTGATGACTGCTGAAAAGTGCCTGTGTGCATTGGTATTGTGCCTTCAGACCCCAGGAGGAAACAATCTTTGGAAATGCTGTGAGACAGAACTGGACCTCAGGTCTTCCAAGTTGCCTTCTAGAGATGACACTAGGGTAGTCCAAGAGGAGGAAGAGGCTTGGACTTAGAGTGGACAGGATGCAATCACTTCAGGATTTGTACATTGAGAGTTTTTATATTATTTATTTTTATATTATTTATTTTTATATTATTTATATTTTTAATTTATATATTATTACTTTTTAATAATTATTAAACGTGAATTTCTACAACACTGATCAAGATTAGCACCAGTTTACAAACTGTTTTTCCTCTCACGACTTCAAGTCTTCAAAACGTGTATTTTTTCCCATGAATTTTCAAATGCTCGAGTATTCTCCTTGCAGATATTTCTAGAAAATTCACCACTAGCTCAGCATTTCCTATTAAATTATCATTGTGGTCATCCTTAGCAACTTTAACTTATGGAAACTGGTCAGACCACAAAAACTCACACCTACAGCTGTGCTGTATATAGATATCCAAGCAGACAGGAGCCCACATCAAGCAATGTGTGGGAGGAAATGGCCAGAGATGTTCGCAGACATTATTGTCTCTTTTAGACACCAAGCAGGGATCTAAATAGATCCTACAAATGCAGCTGAAGATCTGTGTGGCTTTACATGGGAATTTTGTGGTCATCAAAGCTTCAGATTAGCATTTCAAGGTGAAAGCAAAGTAATTATTATAGTTTGTTACTAATTTGCAAACAGGCCATTTCCCACCATACATATTAAGGGTATCCTGGAGACTTCTACAGCCTCAAGAGGAATAAAAACCTTAATATAGTAATAATATGAGCAAATTACATGTAAAACTCAGAGAAAATTATGTTTTCTAACACCATATTAAAACTTATCAGGAATCAGCCTCCTACCCAGCCCGAATGTCAGGGGGGAAGAAAAGGCTAATTCAGCCACATTTTATACCCACCTGACCCAAAAGGATGCTGCATGAAAAGGCCTCCTTGTACCAGCAGCACTGCACACTCCTGCAGTTTCATCCCAAGCCCTGCAGCAGCTGGTGCTTCCAGCAAGCCTCAGAACCTGCAGGCACGTGACTCACCCAAATCTAGGCTCTGTACAAAAAAAGAACTTGTACCATAAAAATAAATTTCTAATTCCCAGTTGTAAATAAAACCTTGAAATAGGCAACACAGATGGACCTAAAAGCTCATAAACATGACAACACATCCAACAATTTTTTTAAAAAAAGAAAAAAACCCATCCTCATAAACTTTCTGAGGTATAACTCACAAATTTTGAGCACTTAATGCTGGCAAAGATACACAAGCCCCTTGTAAAGATGCACAGCAAGTAGGTCTCAGAATTCTCAAGTCACAGACACCGCTTGGACTCAAATAACCAGAAAGTGGCTGGTTTTCAGCATCCACATTTCCACAACTCACTCCCACTTCTGTTAAGTGCTGGCTGTTGGCACTGTAGGCCCTGGTACAGGTCTCTGGTTGAGGTATTCCCAGCAGCTATGGCAGCTCTCCATGTCAGGCATCCCAGCCCTTTCCCTGGAGAAGGAAAGGAGCCAGCCATTCACAGGACAACAGGGATTTATCAGGGAGCAAGACTGGGAAAGCCCAACTGAAGTCAGTAACATCATGTTTCTGAGTTTTTCAAAATGCAGCCACCTTTGGGGGAGACCCACAGATTCCTCCTCACAGCAAGTCTGATGAATAAGAGGAAGAGTTGATAAAGGTCTGTTTTACCCAGAGTTTCTGCTCCCCAACATGTCCCTAGCCTATACTGTGCTTTCCCCCTGCTGCCCCTCCTGCAAGGATGAGCTCCAACAGCCACCCAAGTGCCTTCGTTGTTTGCCTTCAAAGTTTGCCTTCAAAGTCTCCTGAACCATCATGCAAAAAAACAGCTTGTCAGCACTTAAATGGCTGTTTTCCTAAGAATCATCCATAGGCCAACTTTCTTATCAGCTCTTACACACCCCTGTCTGTAACCCCTTGTCTCAGGCTCGCTTTGGAAGCGCTCTGAGGACAAAACCATTTTGTTTTGTTCCAATGAATTCCCTGGCATCCTGGAGCACAACTAAGACTCTTTGGCCTCACAAAGCAACTAATAAATTCTAAGAAAATGAATCCATTAAGAGTTGACCTGAATGTGTGTAGACCCTCTGCATGTGTTATTAAGAAGAACTCAGAAATTCCATTGGTTTCTTTTATTTTCACAGACACATTTTAGTTCCCATAACATGACTTCATAGAATGGTTTAGGTTGGAAGGAACTTTAAAGATCATCTCATTCAACCCTCTGCCATGGGCAAGGACATCTTCCACTATCCCAGGTTGCTCAGAGCTCCATCCAACCTGGCCTTGGACACTCATGGGGATGGGGGAGTCACAGCTTCTCTAGGCACCCTCACAGGGGAGAATTTCTTCCCAATATCCCATCTTACCTGGCCCTCTGGCAGCTGGCAGCCATCTCCCCTTTCCCTGTCACTTGCCTTCCCAGCTCTTTTGTAGCCACTTTAGGCACTGGAAGAGGTTCTAAGGTCCCTTTGGAGCCTTCTCTTCTCCAGGCTCAACTCACTCAGGAGTTGGGACACATTACCAGGACCTTTCTAAAAGAAAAGGAAGAAAATAAATCTGGAATCATAAAAATGAACTGAGTCAAATCCTACATACAAGTGAACTACCACTTACACAGCTGGTTAATTATACTGATTTGTCTGCAGGAACAGGACAGGGCTACAAAAATAATCCATGTTTTATTTTGTCACCTTCCATGAAAAATTTTGCTTGCAGGCACTTAGTACATGATTTTCCTAACCTCTCATGAGACCTAGTCACACCTCTCAATGGATTCATCTTCAGTCCTACAGAACTCTGTTAACTTCTCAGTGAAGCAATTCGCCCACCTGTAAAGCAGGGACAACACCTTGGTCATGGCTGTTAGGAAGGTAAATTCATCTCCATTTGGGATATATTATTTGATGACAGAACAACCAGAGGGGGAAAAATGCCACTGACTTTCTCCCTGCATGTTTTTTGTTCTCTTTTTAAGTGGTGGCAGGAGGAGTTCAAAGCTTCTAAGAGTCATTAGACGCTATCATGGTATATAGAACTAATAATGATGAGCAGTTTAAAACATTCTATTCTTTCACCTCAGAAAAAAAAATTATTATGAAAAAAATTACAGCAAAGTGAAAAAATATCATCACTGAAATAAACCATAAAGATCCCACACAGAGAGAAGCATACATTTGGAGATACCATTTATCCCCTCAAGTTATGGCTATTGTAGAATAAAGTTAAATTACTTGCAGTTCTTTTAAAAGACAACCTGTTTCTTGGAGGTGGTATAATAGTTTGGGATCCTGCAGTTGTTATGGCAACTACTGCTGCATCCAACAACAAAGTATTGTGCAGTTAGATAAATCTGCTTAAGTTATATCTGCCCCAAATTCCCAACACTACAAGTTATTATGCACCCTTAAAAAGAAAGGAACATAAATCAAAGAAACATGTTTTAGCATTGAACAACAGTGTGTAGAACACACTTTCCCCATAAACATTGACTTTCAGGGCCATCCTGTACCTTTGGGAGATTTCTTATGTCCAGTTCTTACGACACCATTGCCAAATACACGTAATTTATTTAAATAAAGCAAGGCGATATTAGGATGACTTCTCAGTACAATAACACAATTCCATGACCTCTGTGCATGCTTTAATGTTAGTCTGTAACACAAAAGGCTTTCCCTATGACATTCAGTACGTACCTGCTGAAAAAAAAAAAAAAGCTTTCATATAAAATAAAATGCCCTGAGATGTATCACTTTATCATTCCATGTCTTTCATCTCCCGCCTCCAAGAGCCACAGCATTCCATGGAAAGCAGACGTCTGTTATCCTACCCCAACCATAGAGCAAACACACAGTGCCCTCCACGTGAATAACCTCACCAGTGCCAAGGCCCTCCATTTCCTTTTCCATTCCATTGCTTTTCATAAAGCACTTCCTGCAGGAACACAGATTATTTGCAGTTCGTTTGCATACTACAGGGAGAAGCTCTAACACACTTCATAAAGTGCTTAATTTGCTCCAGTTCCTTGCTTTATGTCAGCAAGGATAACCAGCATATGAGCCAAGAGCCTTTCCCAGATGAGAGGTATCTGCCAGTAACCAGCTGATATTTTTTTCAGTTTAAAAGATTACCTGGTTTTCTGTGGTGATACCTAAGCACAGATCTATTCTGAAAAGATAGCAACACAAAACCAAACCATTTCTCAAAGGCAAAACAACAGACTCAGAGATTACTAAGGAGTGAGGCTTGGAGGCTGAAACAAAAATCACAATCTCTGCAAAACTACTGAGCTTTGAACACTTAGTTCATTAAAGCAGGAAAAGCCAAGTCATCATTTCTGTTTTCCCCACCAAATTCCTTTTATATTTTGTAGCTAAGAGAAGCTACATCATCCACCACAGGGGTTTCTAGTAGCCTAAAATCATCGGCACTAACAAAACCTGGACACAGCAGAGTCACAGGGGTGACACTGCAGATAGGAGGAAGGAGGACCCGCAGCCCCCAGTGGTGACAGCACCCTCCTGCTCCTGGTTCCAGGCACGGGCAGAGAGCAGAGCTTCGGCTGCCAGCTCCGGGAGGGATGTGCAGCCACTCGGCACCAATAACAGCGCTCACAAACACGCCTGCATGAAAGCAAGCACTCGAGTTCTCAGACTTAAATTAAATGCCTTCAAAATTCGTAGAAGAGCAGAAACCTTCTGGGGTCTCTTCAAGGTATGGCATTATTTGAGTATATTTGACTGTTGGAGTATAAATTCTTTGGAGCAGGTGTCTTTCTTTATGCACTGAGATTGTAGCTGTAGGAGCCGAAGGAAGGTACTGGAATTGTACTGAAGACAGCTTTTCCCAGTTAATGCAGCATCCCCAGGGAACAGAGAGCAGCTGAAGCCTGTCGAGGCTGAACCCAGCAGTGAGCCCCGCCCTCCTGAAGGCACAGGCTCCCTGGCACATCCCGAGGCAAGCGCTGCAGTGCTCCCTCTGACACACATAATGGAGAGGAGCTTCACCTTTTACTGCTCCTTCCACCGACAGCACACAACGAGATGGAAGAGTTTGGTTTATTTTTACATTTTTATGACTTTTCCCACCCCTTTGCTACCACGCTGGCGGCATTTCCCACCCCCAGCACCGTGCCCTGGCTGACCCCACAGGGACGCCTATGCCTAGGAGGGCAGAGATACAGTTGCTATGGCAACACTACCTCCAAATTTTCTGGTTTCCATGCATGTAACTTATTAACCTTATCATTTAATTGCCAGATGAATTTCAGGGTGGCACATAGGAAATTATTTTTAAGTAGATTTGCAGAGCAGTCATTCTGGCAGGCAGCATTTCTGCACATCAGGGCTGTTCTCCTCATTACCCCACCGCCTGACCAACAGTGCAGAGGAAGGTCCTTTCTCCCTCCACTAGCCAAATCCTCAGAGAGGGTGTCTGCTAAAGCCTCCTGCTTTCCTCAGCCTCACATTCCCACCCAAAGCAGGGACCAGCCTCTTGTTTGTGGTCAGCTGAAGGCACTATGCAAGGATAGTGTGGGCTCACACATACCAGCATCCCCAGCCAGGAGGAGCCTCTGACAGGATCATATCCTACGGGAAATAAATCCCACAGCACCCCAAGGCTACTTCCTCAAAAATCTGTTATTGCAGAGAGCTCTCACAAAAGGCTGGCAAAGGAATAAACCAAATTCTTCCTACATAAGGATGCCAAGGAAGGAGAGCTGGGACCTGCCCCCTTCAGTTCCTCACAAAGCAGCACAAAACCAGCCTCAGAAGCACCTCACCCCCTCTCACCAAAACCATTGGTTAGAGCTTCTGCCCAAAACCACTATGAGAGCAAACAAACCACACACCTCCTGTTGATCCCAAACCTCCTGAAGCATGTGACCCCACCAAAAACTTCTTGTTTTCAATATGGCTCCTCTGTATAGAACTTCAGAGATTAAACACCTACCCAAACCCCAGGAAGAACTGTGCAGAATTCCTTGGGCTTGTGGACTATTAAACCTGAAAATTGATTTTCCTGGCTCTGTAATTGTCTTGACCATTTGCAGGAGTGAGAATCAACAACTTACCTTTTTTTTTTACCTCAGCCACTTATTATGAGCACATGGGGGAAGGAGAGAAGTGGGAGGAATCTATTTTATTTCTTGACCACTTTAACTTGTTTATTCTAGAAAATAGCATCCAAATGCATTTTCCAAGAAAACAGCATGATACTACCTACTATCAGCAGCAGGTATAGAAAGTTCTCTGCTCAAGAACTTTCCATGGGCTCACAGAAAGACCAGCTTCTGCCAGGAAAGGAACCTGAACCAATACCAAAATAAGAATATGTGAGTTTATTCACAGTTACTGTGACCAGTAACTCCTCACTGAACCATTTAAGTCTGCAAGGATAATGCAGTATTACATAAAAAGCATTTCCATTCATTGCTTCTCAACATTCCCAATTTTGGAATTCAATGTATTGCTGAATCTTATTGTTCTAAACATAAAAATCCACATGTTCAACAAAAACAACCATTCAAGAAACAGAATTCACTTCTACCTTCCCATTAACATCTACAGAAAAGGCTGGGAATTCTCTATGACAAATAAACATCTCAAGCGTGTTGAAGGTAGACAGGCCACACCAGCTTAGAATGTTCCAGGTGCAAAGGTAACTCTCAACAGCTCTCTTTGGGCACTGCCAGTTTTCTTCTGAAGGAAACAGAGTACCAAATGGCAGAAGATAAAATCTGTAAGCTGGTTAAATGTGACTGCCTCCGTTCCCACATGTGTCTGCCATCACAGTAGATATTTCCTCCTTCGAGATGTTCTGGACAATAACTATTTACAGGAGAGTCACTAGGGCATGGCAAACCCTGACAGAAGGGCTGTATATCACCCCTCAGTCAGCAGCACCCCACAGGGGGATGGATCCAGCAGTACCTGCCTAAGCAGGCAAGGGTGAATTCCCAATACTCACATCTGGTAAGTCAAACCTGCTGTACAAATTGTCTTGGATACCAGCACAAGGGCAAGGCAGCTGTGTGCATATCCTTCCTTCTCTGAAATCATGCTCAAAAGGGCACGAGACAGAAGCAGCTGGAGTCAAGAGAAAAGGCCAAACTCACCAAGTAGGAGCTAACTGTTCCAGCTAAAAACCCCTCCTCAGATCCCTACACACAGCTCAGAAACCAAACAGGATCACACAGCCTTCACTGGCCAGGGATATTAACAGTGAGCTGAATGTATGTGGTAGAAATACTGGAGAGAAGTAGAGTGAATAGAACAATTCCCCATAAAAACAAAATCTTCCGTTTGCACCCCAGGTAAGAAGCTGCAGTTACTCCGCAGTAATAAAGGGGGAGTGGGAGACATGCAGCAGCCAGGTCTGAGCTCCAGTCACTGTGGGCTGTGAAGCAAGCAGCAAGAAATGCAGCATTATGCTTCCAGATTCCGTTTACATTGGTCATGGGTTGGATGAGCGAAGGAACTCAGACAGGCTGATAGCTTGGCCTCACCCATTTTATAAAAAGCAGAGCCTGGGTGTGCAAACGAAGCATGAGGAATACTGCTCCCTGCATGTGCTGTGCCCCAGCCTTCCTAGTAGCAGTAGAAAAAGACCACTGTGCTGAACAACCCTGCATTCTCTGTTTCTCCCTGTCTCTCACATCTTTCTACCTCGCCACCCAACTGCTCCCAACCCCTCTGGCTGTCTCTTGAGCTCACGTGCTCACCATGCTGCTGTGCCTCGCTTGGCAGCCTCTCTGCTGACTGCACTTGGAGCAAACAGCTCTGCCACCTCTGGTAGACACAGCCTGTGCTGGGCACCTCCCCAGCCATGCACTTCCACCGAGCCCAGCTCAGGAAGTCACTTGAGCATGACCAAGTGGAGCCAGCTCCCACTACAGAAGGGAGCACAGGAGGGAGGGAAGGAAAGCGCTGAGATTTCCAAGGGACACTTCCCTTCCGTGGGTCACTGCTGAGGCAGACACTATTCAGCACAGCCCCCAGGAGGACTGGGGCCCTCCCTTCCACAAATCTTCACAGTCGAAATGTTCTAAACCCTTTGTTTCAAGCCTCTCTCACCCTTTGCCCTGTGCAGAGACATGATCATAATCCTCTTTCTCCACCACCCTCCTTGTGCATCAGTGTTATGAGGTCTTCCCTTCTATCACAAACCCGCTCCAAGAAATGTCCTTCCTAAAACCCACACAGGCCACAAGGAGAACCCTCTGGAGCTGACCCCAGAAAAAAATTTGGGGCACTGAACAGAGCTCTGCCTCCTCCAGGGACTGCAGCTGTGACATGTGCTTTTTCCCTGTGGTTATGCCCACTAACCTGTTTGCCTGTTTTCCAGCAGCCATATAATAGTCTGACCACCACAAGGATTTTTCTGTAATATCCTCTAAATCCTCTCACACCTGCCTCCTGCTAAAATACTCCCTGTCAATGCAGAGGCACATACTCCCTCTCTCCAGTCTTACTGCTGTAGGCATTTGGACAAATAGACTTCAGCTACCTGCAAAATTAGAGAAACAGGCACTCAGTCCTGTTTTAAATATTGAAACATAGATTGTCCAAAAACCCCACATTTGAATGACAGTCTGAACAACACTCACTTCTTTCTCAGCCAGCCACTACCTCCTCATCTGTAAAATGGGGCAATAGCACTTCTTGCATCTGAGCGACAGTGTTTGCAAACATTAAGAAACGACTCTGCAGAAGCCAAAAGGGAGTACTCTATTTGCATGCAAATTCATGTAAAAAATTAATCCTCACGTAGTTCCAAAAACATGATGTATACAAATACATCACTGCAAGCCAAAGAAATTTAGCTTTAGAAATGCAGCCAACTGTTTTCTACATTAAATGGGGGGAGGAGGGGAGAATCTTACAATGCACCTTCCTTTATTTAACTGTTAATGCTTTATTATAAATCTAATATTGATCCTTAATTTTCCATCGGCGTTTTGACTGCAAGAGAGCAGGGGACAAACAGGAATGGCCAAGACAATCCATTTATTTCATCCTTTCTTCACTTCTGAGGTCAGCTACTCCCTCTCTGAATCAGTGCTAGACCGGCTTGAATAGCTGAGAATGAACCTTCCACAAAGTGTGGATTTACTTTTACTAAATCCTCTAAGTATTAAAGCTCTTCACACCATTTGGTCTTGAAGTGATGCAAGAGCGAGGTGTGGACACCAGTGACAATAAAGCACCATCTGGCAAAGTGAACTCCAGGCAAACAATGACAAGCACAAGTGAAAAGAATTGCAATGATTTCCACAAACATGTGAAATACTATAAACTGTGTGACTTAGCAGCTTCCTCCTCCTCACAAGTAAATAAACATGTCTGCAGAAGGCTGTTTGGTTCTGTCTTTTATATGAGCTGAGACGACTCTACTTGCATTTTGCTGTTAAAAAAATACATGCAGATTTGTGAGCAAGGGGGAAAAAGGTGAGAAAGAAAGAAAAAAATAAGAACTAACCAGACTTCACTTTTTCTTGGTTCTTTACTGTCAGGGTGATGTACTGGAAGTCTTTATTTCTTTCAGCTTGGGCCCCTCAGTAGTTCATTCTCCTTCCAGCTTGTTCTCATGCCTTTCTTATCACCTGCTGAGGCCTTGATCATGGACAGAGCAGACAAGCAGCAGGGGACAATTAGAGAGGAGTTCAGACTTTGATCATTTGACCATATGTGAATACAACAGCTGACCACATGTTTTAAAAGACAACTAACTTAAAAGTATTAAAAAAATCACAAAGCAGGCATAGATACTTAAATTTACATTTTAATTATCTGCCACAATGGTGCATTCAACTTTGTAGAATATTGAATTTTTCTTCCTAAATGTACACATGTACCCATCTCCAAAAGGAAAATCAGCACTTTGCTGCTTCTCCAGAGCCTAAAAAGCATACTCTCACTAAAATAAATATTTGGATGATTTAGAAGATGAAGAAACATATCCATCTAGTAACCTGCAGTTTTTACTGACAGATAAATTCAGTAATAATTTCTGTCCTGCAGACAGCCCTATTTAAATAGAATAACACTGTATTACCATATATTTAATAGTACACAGACATATGACCCTGCAGTATTTACAGAAGTGATTTTTTTTCCCCAGAACCTCTCTGTTAGCCTTTAAAACTTAATACAGAAATAAAACAGGATTTAAAAGCTCAGATGTTGTAGGGACTTGGTCTTTATTGCTCATCTGCCTGCTGAAAAAGGAGGACAAAAAGGAGGGAAAAGGAGGGAAAAGGAGGGAAAAGGAGGGAAAAGGAGGGAAAAGGAGGGAAAAGGAGGGAAAAGGAGGACAAAAAGGAGGACAAAAAGGAGGAAAAAGGAGGAAAAAGGAGGAAAAAGGAGGAAAAAGGAGGAAAAAGGAGAGAAAAAGGAGAGAAAAAGGAGAGAAAAAGGAGAGAAAAAGGAGAGAAAAAGGAGAGAAAAACTTCATTTACTCAACTGTTCAATCTTTGCTAAATTGTTAAGTTATCAAATCAAAGAGTTCAGTTGTCAGCAGTTTTAACTGCAATCACCTGACCCCAAATACTTGGGAAAAATCGTTGCTAGAAATTTTTGTATACAATAGAAGCATTATCATCATTTGTGAAGATACAACATCCACTTATCTTCTGCACCTACCAAATAATTAACATATTCATGAAATGGCTATTTACTCTCAAATAGCAGGATAATAGAAAAATAACACTAATTGTTTTGGCAGCAGTTTGTCTAGGAGTTATCTGAGGAAACAAATGTTTCTTTTGTAGTTGTGGAAAGGCAGAAATGCTTCTTTCTGTAAACACTCATGTCTTCAGCTCTCCTTTCTCCTAGAAATTTGGATACTACCAAGGAAAAACTGTGGAATCAGTGAAAGAAGAGGGAGGAGGATTTGAAAATTAAATTGTACTTAGTTTTCTTTGGATAGCAATTGTTTGCATATTTTTATTATGATGGGAACCACAGAGTATAATAACATTTTAGAAAATGATGTGTTTTGCAGAGTACAAGAAGGGCTGTACCACATGCTGACTGAACAAAACAATGGTATTAATGGGGCATGAAGGGTGTGTACAAAATATTTTAAGAGGCTCAGGCTATTCCAACATGCAGGCTTATTTTTTGCTTCTCTGACTGGACTACAAAATGTCTCCTTGTTGGCCCAAGCCTGCCCCTAATGAGGACAGAGGGCTGAGTGCTGACAGCAGGTCAGCCTGTGCCTCACTGCCAGCAGGACTAGGGACTCCAGCCACAGGGGCACATGCTGGCTTTGCTGCCACACTCAGGCTGCCCAAAACCCCTGCTCAGCCAAACTCAGGCTGCCCCAAAACCCCTGCTCGGCCAGGCTCAGGCTGCCCCAAAGCATCCCCAGCTGTGCTCTGCAGCATGTCCCACCTGGCTTCCCAGTGAGCAATGCCTCAAGGTGGCCTCCAAAGCTGCCAAGGCCACTCCAGCCAGCAGCAGCTCTGCCATGGTCACAGCTCTGGCCAGCCTGACCCTGGCAGCCCCATGGGCCACCTCAGGCACAGCCACTTCAGGACAGACACTTCAACAACACACGTGTCTCCTCAGTGGGATTCAGATCCACAAGAGAAGGAGCACAGCATGCAGCTGGAGGACAGGAGTAAGCTCAGAGAATTGAAAAGGAAACTTCTCCAACCCTGGCAGCTTATCAAAAGGAAAAAATAATCAGTGTGGTGTTTGTCTGCAGCTACTGAACCTTTCTTGCTTGCAATATTAGAAGATATTAAAGCTAATCAAATATCAATTATCAGCAAATTTGCCACTTGCTTTTCAGCCTGAGGCTGAGAGGTGAGTTGTAGAGGGTTTCTAGGCTTTCCCAGTTTACCCTGGAAGGAATTTGGGTTTGTTTTTAAAACTGAAGTTCACCTCCTCTGCACCATACAATAGCTTCAGCCCTCCAAAGCAATTGTTCTCATTGAGAATCTTCCTGCACCTAAGGGCTCTCCATAATAAAATATGGATGCATTATTAATTAAATGTAGATGCAATTTCCTCCTCCTTTCTCTCCTTAGTGGCTATCAAGAACATTAGTGCAGGCGCCTAAGGAAAGCCTCGCTAAGGGAGAGCAGCTGCCACACTAATTAGGCACAGTGGCCTGCCAGCCAGGCACAGCCCAGGAAACAGCCACCTGACTTCTCCCCTCACAATTCCCACACACTGGCTCTGGCCACGTGGCCCCAGCTCAGCTTTAGGCACAGGAGAAGGCCCCCATGATCGAACAGAATGGGGGTCCCACTGACCCCCAGTGAGTTTTGGCTGAGCTCCCAAAATGCAGCAAGCATTTCTCTGTGCTGAAGACACTGCTAATGGGTCATGTTTGCAAAGCACTTGGAGATGTGCTTGGCAGCATTGCCATCTTTGGGAAAGGCTAAGGGAAAGCCACTGCCAAGGAACAGTGTGGCCATGTATGAGCTGCCAGAAATCCCTACCCCAGCAGACAGTCTGCTCAGAGAGCTCCAGCTAAACAAAGCAAATCCTGAGCTGATGGCTGCGCTTCAGACTGCTGGGCCCATCCCCACCCTGAAGCCACTGAAAAGAGGGGACTAATTCCCCCCCAAGAACAGTAAACCCAGTAAGCAAGAGGGAAGGACCCTGCCACTAAAAGATCCTTTGCTTCCACTGTCAGACTGAGAGGACTCCAACCTCCCTCCCCCAGCCTGCCTGGGCAATTTGACAGAAGCTTTGCATCTGAAGTTGTAGCACTGGGACAAAAATATTTCAAAACAAGACTGAAGAGGCCAAAACAGGGATAGTGCATGACTAGGATCTCATATTCCACTGGCTGCAAGACTCATGTATAAGTGGGGAGACCCATCTTTCCAGTGCTGTACTGTGGCTTATGAACCATTTCTTGTGATGCCATTTTCTGCACCATGTGAGAGCAGTCTTCCTCCATCCCTGCCACCACCTGCTCCCAGTTTAGCCAATTACCATTTAATGTCCTCCATCTGTATAAGAGGCGCACTGGTACTTCCTGACCCCACAGGTATGTGTATGTGTCTGGATGTGTGAAGATAAATATATTAAAGATTGGGAGGCATTCAGGCCCTGGGCCAATGGGAGCCATATAAGTGCCAAGGAGACTAAGACAAATGAGGGCCATATAAATAGATGGCTGGAGAGCTGCAGCCCTGAGGCTACAGGCAAGAAAAGGGCAGAGGCAGAGACAAACCGTGGGAAAGAGCCCTGTTTGAAGTCTCTGACAGAGCCCCTGAGTGCCAAGGGAACACGAACACACCCCTGCTCCTCACACTGTGGGCCCTGCTGACACCCTTGCCATCAAGAGGCATCACATGGAGGAAGAGGAAGGGTTGCCAAAATAAGCCCAGCTTTAGAGCAACAGCTGATAAGGGAGCCTGGTCACATACAGGAGCCCTGCCATGGCTTCTAGAGAGGTGCCAAAGGTGTAAACTGGCCTTGGCTCCCAACACAGACAGTCCTGGGCTCTCTCGGCACTGCCCCCAGCTCTTGGTGCAGGCAGTTCAAGCAGGGAAGCAAGGGCTGAGCAAGCAGAGGTGTCCCCACTCCATCCATCACACAGGGACAGTCACCTGGAGCAAATCCATTCCCTACCTGCCTCTGTATCCCCAAAATTGGGTGGACTTCAGTCTTCAGCTCTGTCAATCCTGCTGCAAAAGGCACTTTATAAAGTGTCACAAATTATAAAACTCATCTCCTTCTCAGATCCACTGCCTCTTCTGCAGCTACTGAGGAGGAAAAAAGGCACCTGGGAGAAATCTGGCCCACAAAGGTTCACAAAAGACTGCACACAGCGCCCTACTGGCAAAGAAAGAAAAAAGAACAGAGGAAAGGTAGAGACTGTAAGAGGTTAGAGGGAAAAGCAGCAATATCCTTTGAGAGCTCCCTGAGCTTTTCTGCCTGGTAAGCTTTGGGAATCTCTCTCAGCTTTCAAGAAGAAGGCAGCAGCATTTTTCAGGGGGAAGAAACCCCATAACATCGAAGGAACACAGATCCTAGCCATCAATATAGTTATAAAGGAAATACGATGATTTTGCCACACTGGGTCTGCAGAGCACCTCCTGTGCCTCCAGCTGGTTAAGCAAGGGGAGAGACTAAAGGATCTGCTCTCTATTTCTTCACTGGTTCACCCATACACTGCTACAGCAACACCTTATCGGCTTTAGTATTTAACATTCATTAAGGCAGCACCCAGAGGCCCTTCCAGATCCTTAATAATGCACAAAACACACAGATAGTTCCACCCCCAAAGATATTTAAAGGCAAACCACAGAGCTCAGTAAGGGAAAGGGAAGAGAGGGGTAGGGACAGAAAATACCTCTTTAAATTCGAAGCAGCCAAGAGCAGAGTCACAGAGCTGATGGGAGGATGTGGAGATGCATTTTAGTGAGAGAACTCAGACTAATTAGCTTATCAAAGCCTAGGTGCATGCACACCTCTGTGGGAACCAAACTGTGATAACAGTTTCCCAGTCTAGCAAAGGCCTAACAGAAACGAAGTTAAGCACAGTCTGACTGGGCTAGAAGTCACTCAGCCCAAGTGACAGCGACGCAGGTCCATCACTACAGTTTTTTAATGAAGACAAAGTAGATTGTTTGGAAAAGCACCCTTATTCAAACAAATTCACTCATTTCAGGAAAATCCTGTCACCTGTTTGTGAGAGGTGATCACAACAGAATTAAACACAGCTTCCCCTGCACTACAAGGATTAATCAAACTGAAAAGTATTTAATAGTGGGGTAAAGGATCACAAAAAAAGAACTAGAATGCAGCAACAATACATATTTGCTCCTGTTTATTTCATAGGGAGAAGGAAGAGATTTGTTATCTCTCCAGAATCTTAAACTGCTCTAAGATAAAAATGAAGTTCTTCAAATATTCCATACAAACAGACTGCAATATACTTATGTTTAGTTTTTGCCTGGGGCTTAGAAAAGTTCCCAGCACTGCCATGCTCCATAGGTCTTCAGTTTAAACACTCCCTCCGTTCTCCAAAAAAGAAAATAAAAGGAAAGAGATCTGAAGTCACTGAAATTGATATGGATGCAAAGCAGACAAAGCTTTTTCTAGGGGAATTAATCTTCCCTTTGGCTCATCTCAAAAAGACTGTTGCAGCAAAGCCAAAATTCCCATACATCCACACAGGATGAGGGAGTAGTTTAGGAACCATATAACCCAGAGGTTTCGCCTACAGATGCTGCCTGCAGGGACTCCAGGGTATCAGCTCTCAGCTCTATCCAAAATCTACCAAAACCACCATTAACACGCAAGTTTAGGACAACTGAAGTTTTAAAACATTTGACAGTATGACTAAATCTCACATACCCCAAAATCACCACGAATTTCCTGAAAACTATATCCATCTGTACTCTGCCTCCAAACTTTTGCTTTTGTTGGTCTTTGTGGGGTTTTTGTTTGGTTTTGGTTTTGTTTTGGTTTGGGTTTTTTTGATTGTTGGTGTTGGTTCTTTGTTCTGTTTTTAAGTTTTAGAAGAATACTAAAGCACACAGAAGTCCTCTAAAAATCTGAAACTTGTAGAGAAGGAAAAAGAAAAAAATCAGTGCATTACAAATATTATAACCCCAGCACCCACACCTGGATGTGCTGAACTGCCTGGGAAGATTTTAGGTGGTGACATAAGACTTTACACAAGCACTTCCACCACGCTGACTAATTCATGACTGATCATTTCTAGGGCAGGTTTTAAACACATCATGGGTCTTTCATGGCTTTACCTCACTTCTATGCCTGTTATATTTTCCTGGGCTGCAATGCTAAAGAAACAAAAGTAGAATGAGGGCCCTATTTTCATGCATCATACTAAACTGTTTCCCCACAGTCATAAATATAGCTAAAATCTGTTGTTTCCAGCTTTTCTGCATTGTAAAAATCATCTGAGGTAAAAGAAAACACAGTAGCAAAATCGGCAGCTAACATTGCTTTTTGAAACACAATAAATCAAATATTTCATGTAGACTTAGCAAAATAATATTTAGCCAAAAGAGAAAAGTCCACACAGTTGCTTAAGGCTCAGGAGACGTTTATGCTGTTAAAACAATGACTTCACTGCCTAGAGAATCATGAGATGATTTGGATTGGAAAGGACCTTAAAGATAGTCTAGTGCTAAGTCCCTTCCATGGCAGGGACACCTTCCACTGTCCCAAGTGGCTCCAAGCCCTGTCCAGCCTGGCCTTGGGCACTGCCAGGGATCCAGGGGCAGCCACAGCTTCTCTGGGCACCCTGTGCCAGGGCCTGCCCACCCTTCCCAGGGAGGAATTTCTTCCCAATATCTAATCTAAGTATACCCTTTCAGCTTAAAGCCACTAAGCACTGAGTTTTTGCAAAGAGCAAGGACTGCCAGCTGGACAGGAGCCCTTTAACAAATAAACCAGTCCAGGGCAGCAACTGGAAGGGCTTTAAGGGTTTAAGAGAGAAGGACACTCAACCTATTTGGAGCTGGTCTTTCACTATTTCTGTTGAAAGTGAGAATCCAGTGTGCTGGGAGTGACAGCCCCACCCCACCCCAGATCTAACCCTGCCATTTCTGCTTGCAAGATTTTGTCTAACTACATCTGCACCTCCTTGAATGTAACAACACATCAAACCAGAGACTGAAGATCGCTGGACTAAACCTTTTTGCTTTCTGTCCCATGGAAGGGACCATTGAAAAGACATCTCTTGCCTTCTTCTTGTAGTGGGGATGTGACTCAGTAGCTCTTATAAGTTTTGGTTCAGCTTTTCTCTCCCCTCAAGTCCAGGAAGGCCATGCCCTTTGGAAATCACCCCCAGCACCATCTGCACCCTCCACACAACACCGAGAACGAAGGCAAGAGCTGCTGAAGGCAAAAAGGGCACCCTGGCACTCTGCAGCTGCATCCATGGGCAGCCACACTGAGTCAAGGGCTGGCCCAGCAAGTTCAGCTGGTCCCCGACCATGTGTGGGCTCACACAGAGCTCATTTCCCTTTGTTTGTCCTCCCGGGCCCCACAGCAGTACACAATGACAGGGCATATCCCCAACAGGGTCAAATGAGCCAAGACAATAAGGAGAATGAGACAAACACAGATTTCCCCTTTGTGGCATTACTCTTGATTTTTCAAGCATCCACAGTTACAGGAAAATGACTATAAATTTGAGGAGAAATTGAAACTTGGCTCTTTTCCCTGTGTTTGCATTTAAAAAAGAGAGGGGGAAGAACAAGAGAGCAAAAAACCCCGCACCTTTTGGTATTTGTTCCTTGCTGCTTTCATACTTTAGAAAGCTAGACTGAAAATAAGAGTGCTAATAGGAGTTGCCAGACTTCCACCATCGCATCTCTCTCACTCCTCCAAACGACACACTGACATGAAACCTCTGGTACTGTCCAAGGGAAAAATCAAGGCAGAAGTTGAAACACAGCTGAATCTGAGAGAACTGGAAACTTACAACAGCAGGAGATGTGTGAGAGCAGAGATCCCACCCCAGGTGACCAGGTCCCAGCGCCAGACCCAGCCAGAGCTGGGAGAGGCTTTCTGTGGCCCAGCCACCGCTAGAGGAGGTCAGAGTGCCACAGAGAGAAGGGCAACGCTTCCCAAAGCTTTGCGAGAGAAATCACAGCCTGAACTATCACAAACAGACTTTGCACTCCCTCCTTACCATTTATATTTTTGTAACCAAGGAGTCTCCTCAATTTTAATGAGATTCAGTAGGAGCTGGGGGAAATGACATGACACACACACCCAAGGTATCTCCAATTTTATTTAAAACCCGAGGGATCCCAAGCCCATACACATCACTTCTAGTCATCACTAACAATACTAAATCATGATGATTCAGAAAATTTCAGCTGCAGAAATCAAGCAGCTGCAAGACAGAGTTACCTATTTTTCTTTTCAAACAAAGGCTGAAAGTTTCAATCCCTTCTATTCCTTTCTATAATCCCCACACAAAGTCTTCAAAATATGAGCTGAATACAGAATAAAAAGTTGACAAACCAAGACAGCAGAGCAGCCTTCAAAAGGACTCCAATTTAAAGATAAAAGAATATCTTCCCATTTTTAAGACATCTCATCATTTTGGGTGGACCCAATCACTAATTTTCAAGTATACAGGACTGCTTATTTTGTGGTCAAGTTTCTGGCATTGGCAGAGCAGACAAAAAGCTATCATTTGAAAAAACAGCAATACTGCAGACCTCAGCCAGTTTCAGATTGTGGCTGCAGTTTCAGAGCCATGACTTGTTTACCTACTAAGCATTCTTAGATCCTTAAAGGAGCAGAATGGTTTCTAAAGGCTTCAAGCTTACCTCTCTTGAACTGCATCCCACTTCATCTGCTGCTAGGCTGGAATACCAACTCCTAGCCATGCTCTAACATGGCAGAATCCAAGCTCCCATCACCCTGAAAGACTCAAAGGCACAAGGCTCACCGTGGCTGCAGCGTGGAGCTCTTCTCTGAGGACAGCTGATGGTTTCATTCTCTGCAGGAGATGCTTGGATGGAGTTCCTGAATAAGGGCTACTGCAAGATGCACATCACAAAAACAGCTAGTCCTGGAGCTCTGTTGCAATCCCCAAAAAGGGGAAATTCCCATGGTAATGCCTTAAGAATTCAGCTGGAGAGAATGGAAGAACATGCATTATTAAGTAACTGTCAACAGCAGGAGTAGGCACTGTGCATTATGCCAGCTACAAGTCTAATTATTTATGTCTGTACACAAGACACACACACACACACATATACATTTAGGGGGAACAGATTTTACTTTTGGCATTGCAAGTTCTTCCACAATATTTTTCCATTTAGGAAACTCATGTATGATCTCTCTATTCTTCTTCCAGAACAAGTTCTCTGTTTCGAACAAAGAACAAACAAACAAAGTCTCTCAGTTGTGAAAGCAAGGCCTTCTGCAGCAAATATATCAACTCACAGCCCACAGTATTAGACTGAAATTTCAGCAAAAAGCAAATAATATACACTTATCCTGATATATGGTCTACCACAGGCAGTATGCTGAGGCACAAAACAAAACAAATCATTGATAAGATTAAAAAAAAAACTTTTCAAAGCATTGAATTTAAAAATCATCTTAGAGAGTAAGTTCTTCCCCAGCCTCCAGAGCATTTTCTCACCTGCAATATCAATCACAGTAGCCAGAACTCAAGAATTAGGATGTAGCTGAGCACTACTCTGGAACATGACATTTTAACACACTGGTGGCTATTTCTGAATTTAAAATAAACACTTCTACTTAACTGTAATTCTACAGGCTCTTCCAAATAGCTCCATCAACTTGGATTAAATAGCATACATTTCATGTGGCAAGATGTACACCATAGTCAGTGCTGAACTTAGCTATTTTAAAAATTAATTAGGCAATTATACACATGGGGATACAGTTCTAGTAATTTAGCTGCTTAATCAAATCCCAGGTACCAAATTGTGGACCTGATCCTGCAGTTCTTATTCAAGTCAAACTCCTATTGATGTCAGTGGGAGTTTTGCCTAATTAAAGATCAGGACATACACATGTGCAAGGCTGCTTTTAAATGATGGCTTTGAATCTAGGCTTAGGAATATGAATATGGCTCTGAATCCCAAATCGCTGCCTACAAGTTTCTCACGTGAGACTTTGGGTATATTAATATATATTTTTCCTAAGTCTGGCTCAAACTAGCTTCTAGGTAAAGTCTGGAGATTTAGCTAGAGTCTTACAAGACCCAATGGCAAACTGACCTAGTTTTGCAATTTTCTTTTAAAACCAATTAAATACTGCTACCAAACAAGGAGTGGGTTGTAAAAATATCACCTACGAATGGCACTTAGCTGCAGGAGCTGGGTTTGTGCTATTGTTTGCATCAGTGCAGTCCACACAAGGTGTCTCCAGGGGGTCAGCTGAGTATGTTCCCAAAAGGGACTGTCCCCAAAAAAGGGTTCTGGCTGGTATGCCCAAGTCTCTACTGAACGAGCTGCAGCACGAGTAAGCGATGAGGAGCATTTCGGGTGGAGGAGGGAGAACAGTGTCCTCCCTCATGCTCTTCAGTCCCAACCACCAAAAGAAGCCCTTATGGGGTGCACTTCAAGCAGGGGCACACTGGGCTCACAGGGTCGTGCAAGAGAACTGTCTTCACCCCTGGCTGCTCGTGCTGACTCTGGTCCTGACAGTGTCAACCCTGATGCCTCTGGAGCAGCTGTGCTGACATACTCTGCTGGTCCTGCCTCTTCAGATGCCTTGGTGATGTGTCAAGGGGTACACACTGAAGCATCACAGGCTAGGAAAAGGTAAACCAAAATCAGTCAACAAGCAAGAAATCTAGTGAAGCAGAAGATTACTAAACACTAACAGTTGCCTGGTTAGTATTAGATGCTTAAAGGGAAATAAATGTCGGTAGGTCAAAAAACATAGAAGTGGGCAAATACCCCAGATCCCTTCTGCTCAGTGGGAAGGAAGAGTAGCAAAACTCTTCAGCAAAATAGAAAGGACACTTTTCAGTGAGCGCTGGGTTGTCTGTGCACTTCCTAAGTTATGCCTTCAAAACAGGACGGACAAGACCTTGTGTGTGCCTGAAGATAGAAGGAAATCACAATTCTGTCTAATGTACTGGAGTAATTGACCATGAAAAGGTCACATGTTAGGAAATAATTATCTCTAGACACAGCTACTGACAAGGTCAGTGTCCACAAGGATTATTTCCTGCTCACCCAGTGCCTGCTGCCTGGAAAGGAGGTGGGTCTCCAACGCTCCCAGACCCACATTCCACTGATGCTAATGGCACTTGTGCACTGAGTGGTCCAGCAGCTGAAGCAGATAACCAGGAGTGAAGGGGTTAAGTGCTTGTCACAATAGAAACCTCTGGGGGCACTTGACCTTTTCACATTTTTTATTCAGGAATGAGCATCTTTCGCCTGTTGGAGGAAGTTCATCTACATTTGTCCTCATTCTTCACCCTGTTTGTGTATTGTCCCTTCCCTTCACTCAGTGCCCCAGTGTCCTATTAAGTACCTCTGTTCAGCAACCTCTGTTGATGAATATGAATTTAGAGCAAAGATAGAGGGGACACAAATACTGCACATTGGTCAAGTGACTTGCAAGGAATTTAAACATATTCAAGGCATATGTTTCTGCTGAGTAGCTTCCCACCCATATAATAGTCACCTGTCAGTACTCTGGTGTGAAGAGAAAGAAAATCACAGATAGTGAACAGAAGCACTGTGCTAGCTGGAGCAACATTCTAACAAGAGCATTAAAGATGTTTAAATGCTAAAAAAAAAGACTAAATCACAGCATTGACCTTCACATGCTAAAGAATGTGCCACAAGAGAAGGCACAGTGATACCCGCCCTTGGCCTTTCATTCAGCAATGAGACTGTGAATTCCTCTGTTCCAAGAGGGAGGGTCTGCAAACCTCTCTGGCTGCAAATCAGTCAAGGAGGATAAATCCAGAATGAGTTTGTCACCGTCTGTTTCGTTTAGAGGCAGATATTATAAAAAGGTGCAAGCAATATTTAAGACCTTGATCCTGCTGGGATCAAGGAGAGTTTTGTGTTGGCTTAAATAAGAGCGGGCTCTAGTCTTAGAGCACGTGTGTCCAATTTGTTAATGTTTTGGGTTCAAATAAAAAACAAATCTCAAGTCTTCCCTGCATGGGAGTTGCAACCACATTCTTCCACTGGGAGAGAGCATCAGGGCTTAGACAAGAAAGAGTTTCTGAATGATCTAAGTGAATGGTCCTGAGGAGACTGGCATTACTGTGAGCTTTGAACACAACTACAGAGGGTCTTTTATAGATGTGCTCCAGAGGGGAGATCCTTAGATGCGTCCTTTAATTCCTACCCCCATATGCAATCCAGATGAAATTCTTTATCAGATGGGGCCCGGATCTTGCTCCCATTAAAAGTTCTGCCACTGAATTCAGTGGGAGCAGATCTATTTGTCTTAGATGCTTATACAGCTTCCCTTATCTCAGTGCCTCAAAATAATTATCCTTCATTCTTTTGAGTCTGAGGAATACTATTTTCTCTACTTTGCACACAGAGCACAGCCAGACCAGGTGACATAGTTTTGTGTCGTACACATATCCAGGTCAGGAAAAGGGTCCTAGCTCCAAGTATCTTAAACTTTAGACCAAAGTACTATTCCACACCTTGTCACCACCATGAAGCTGCTTTCTCAAGGTATGTGGAGACACACAAGTCAGATCAGAGCAGCCAGTTTCCTTCTCCTGTTTGGACAAGGAAGAACAAAGCCGTGTGAGAAAACAACGTTCAAGCATCTCTCACTTCTTTCTTCAAATAAGTTTTTCCAACTTGTCTTCTGCCACTAGCCTTCCTCAGCCACTACTGAATGAGCAGGAGTCAGCCCTTGGCTGCTGACCTATGCTGCAGTTCTAGAAAACATCCTTCACAACTTGTACATCTCCACTGGCTGCTTTCCAGGACTCAGCAATGCATCCCAATACAAAAACAGTGCCACAATAAACCAGTAGGTAGAAAACTAGCACTCTAGCAAAATTTCTGGGACCTTCAGTCACTGTCCACTGTGTCCCACAGGTAGCAGGTAATTGCATTGTCACCAGACTGTCCTTGAAGCATTTCCACAAAAGAGCTTTTTGGAGGATTCAGTGCAGAGTAGAAGGCAGGTCTTGGCCTAGAACAAGCAGTAACTGAAGACACTTCAAGCTCACACAGGAATGTTCCCTGGCAGTGCATGCCGCAAAATCCCTGAAGTGCTGGAAATCTTCCAGAAAGATCCCTTCCCCATTCCCAAGGGACAGGTGTGCTCCTGCAGCCACCACAGGCTATCAGTCTCACCCCACACCTCCAGGGGTGTGTTCCAGGACAGCACCAGTAGGGATAAGCAGTAGTACTGCAGGAAGTTCTTTGCTCCAGGGACTCCTGCACACCAGCAGAGTCAGTCCATGCCATGTAAACACACCTGCATGTGGGAGGTATCACAGCAGCCTCCTGGAGAGGCAGCAGCATCTACCTCCCTGGCAGCTTCATGTCATCCCTGCCTAAAACCACTGCACCTGACAGCCACTTACCATCATCTAGCCCAGGGCTGCTTGAGCACTGAAAAGGAAAGCATTGTGAAAGCAAAATCACCTCCCTGGATGTTTGTTATTATTTACATTTCTGTTAGCCCCAGAAGGGCTCCAACTGGGCTTTACACCAGCCAGTCCCCACGTGAAGGCTGTTTGTACCAAAGGGAACTTGGGAAACAGGGAGAAGAGGTCTATGGGAGCACTTAAAGGAGAACTCAGGTTCCTCATTTCCAGACTAATACCCTGCCCAACAGCTTCCCTCTCCATTTTCAAGAGTACTGACCCAAATACATAAATGAAAGCACGCACGTGTTGTTTATTTCCAAGTATGAATGGCATGGTTTCCCCTGGGCTCCATGTTTCTTGGAATTATTTGAACTGGAAACCAATCAGCCTGTATCCACTATTGATTTATTTTCTAAAAATCTCTCATCCCTAAAGTAACAGTGCCTTTCCATGTCTCAGCCTGCTGTTTAGTGACACAGTAATCTAAAAGCTATTGATCACTTGGGTCTCTACAGCCATAACATATTTTTCTAAGTGCCTTCATGTAGTACTATTTGCAACACAAGTACTATAAATGGCAGGGCTGCTAATAACATCAGCAAAGATATTAATAGGGATGTAACACTTGTGCTGTAACACAGCATGGACAAAGGCCAGTGCAGGCCAGCATCAAGAGAGAACAAGAATGGTCAATACGACAAAAGTTGCATTTCTTTTTGGACACCAGATGGGCCACAACCAAATTTTAGTCTAAACAGGAATCCAAGGCTGGACACAGACTGGTCAAACTCCTCCCTACCTGAGCCGTGGAATATCAGTGCTGGAGATACCAAGATGGTCTCATTCTGCTACAGCAGTTCTACTTGACTTCAGTTTACCTGTAGTTCCAAACATCCTGCATAACTTCTGCTTCTACAATAGCAATCAGGGTCAGTGCACCCCAGGACACACACCAGGAAGGCGTGGACTCCTCACGGGAGAGTGCTGCTGCAGGAGTGCCCAGCACTCCAGCTCCTACTGCCTTGAAGGGATGTTGTCAGCTGCATTTGTTTTCAACCCATCTCGACAGCCTGTATTACCAAAAACATGAGAGTCCCAACTGATCTGCAGCCAGACATCACAGCAGCTTTGCAGTGGACCTGCCTCAGTGCCGTGCAGAAGGAGACCGCGTTATTCAGATCGGCTTCTGTTTCAGGAGATAAAACAATAAGTACATCAAATTCCGTCGGGAACAAGGTCTCCAGGCAGGACACTCTAGTGTATTACCCCAGCTGAGACATTCTGGGAGCTACAGATTTAAACAAGAAACATGTTGCCCAACAGAGAGATAAGGTGTCTGCAAGTCAACAGCTATCAGCATGTGCCACTTTACTCAGCCAAGTCACAGTGAACTGCACCTTCCCAGTCCCCTCCAAAGAGAGCCAAGATGTGTTTATTTTACATGGCACAACTCAGCTCTGCAGCCTGGACTCTGTCCCATGTGGCAGTGCGGTCTTCGTGACCAGATCAGAACTTTTCCCCCCGTAAAATGAAATCAATCGTGGCAAAAGACAGCTCTCCCTGACACTGCTAGGCAGCGAGCCTGGAGACAGCCATGCTCAGGAACACGCTTCCAGAAGCAGCTTTCAGGAAACATTTGCAACCATTTAAATTTCCCACCCAAGAAGCTTTGCACTTGTCAATTTACCTTATGCCACAGGTTTTTAATTTAGTTGTATGGGAAGAAACTTTATATGCCTCAAATTTTATATGTTAATGCCAGATGTGAACACAATAGCATGTGTTCCCTCTCTGCCTGCTGCACTCCTTGGGAAAAGATGCTGTAATGCTGCAGCTCCAAATACTCACACAATCAACAAAACTCTTGCCCCTCTTCTTCAGCATTTCCCTCAGTGCCCTGGGGAATTCCAACTGGCAAGACAATCTGCTCATGCATACTTCCCAGCCTTCTGAGCACAAAATATCCCTGGATGCAAAAGGATTAAAGACAAAAATTTGATTTCCTAATTACAAAAGATAATAAGGAAACTGCTGAAGACCATGCACTGTCTATTGCAACATGAGAATGCATTCCAACTGCTTCCATATATGGAGAGGGTGGAGATTATTGATCCAAAAAGCTTTAAATTAATGAAGGTGCCAGAGTTTTTTCTACTACCTAGATCTGAGATGGATGAACACGAAAAGAACACAACTTCTTTTGATTATCATTGTTCTGCTTTAAAACTAGGAACACTTTTGCACATTTTATTGTTTGTTTTTTTTCCTGAAGTTAAATATTTCTGCTACTCTTATCATTTATTAAAGTGTAACTCAATACATGATACATGTGCTTGTTCTCCTGGACTTTCAGCACTCTTCCAAAGGCATTCCTGAGGACAAGGCATACAACTCCAAATTCCATGAATGCTGTAAGGCATAAAAATAGCATTACCTGTTAATGGCATCAAAGAGTTTGTATTTGTTAAACAATAAATTTTTTTTTGTTAGAATCACTGCTCAAACATTGCTGTCATTGGCATGGCCATCTTTCCCCAGAGCCTGGGCCAGAGGAGATGGCTAGGCATGAACTGCACCTCGGCCAAGACCAACTCTCATTTTCACCTTGATCTCTTAAGGAAGAACTGCCCCTGCACATTCATGGGAAGGAAGATGTGTCCTGGGGACAGCCAGGGTGGGTGAACAGGGAGAAGAGATACCTCTTCTGGCCTCACTCTGTGTCTGTCACTGGGTACATGCAACTGCCTCAGCCTCCAACTTCACACCCTACAAACTAATTCATTTCTGAGTCCACCCTAACTGGGACACCTGCCCAATTGGGAAGCACATGTGTTTGCCCCAACCAGGCTGCTTTGAGTACTTGCTCAGTATTATAACCCCCAGGAAAGCAGGGAGAGAAGGGGCCCAAGGCAGCTCAGCATGGCAGTGCAGAAGCCACGATGGGGCCCATTTCAGTTTGATTTGTTGCGGCACTCTGGATGCAAGATGAAATCTGAGAGATGAAATCTGAGCAATTTCTTGCTTCTCTTCTTTCTGGACAGTTATTAACACTATAAAGAAGGCTGAACAGTGGGGCTTCCCAACTCCATTATTGTCAAGGCCTATTTCAAAGGCAGTGGCTGAAATGCCCAGTGCTGCCTTTGTTGATCCTGGGCTCAGGTCTCCATGTTCACTTCTGTCAAACCGCAAGGCTGAGCAAATTAAACATAAGCTTTCTCTGGAGGGGTGGAGGAGGGGGAGACAAGGACAAGCACTGCCTCAGCCTATGTGCCCATTATGCTCACTCTACTCTCAAGTCCCTTGTGTGAAACCAGGGAAAGCAGAAAAGCCCCAAGAGTGCCAGCTCTCCTGCCCAAAGCCCTGCACCTGTCTTTCTAGGCACCACTGTGAAGCCAAGCCATGGGCTGGGCTGTAAGGGGGTGCTGCAGTCTGACCAGTCTGCCATACCTGCCACCAACCCTTCTGGTCACAGAGAAATACAAAACACACGGGCTCTTTATTTTCCACCTGCAGGGAGAGGTTATTTGTCCCCAAGACCCGTGACAAGCTTATTATGGACCATTTCAATTCGAATCAACTTGTCAAGAAAAGAAAGTGGAGAAAATGCATTAATTAAACAGCTTTACTCATGCAGAAAAGCTGCCAGCATGAGCATTTTAAATTACCTGGGCACACCTAGTGGATTTGCATTCCCTTGGCACAGCTTTGCTCTGGCCCACAAAGCATCATCCACTCCATACTTCCATCTGAGCAAGGAACAAAAGAGACTGACAGCCCAGCACCACCTTCCCTGCTTGGGGGCTAGTGCCCTTCCCGAGGGATTTTGTGTCAGTTTATGCAGAAACCTTGCTCCTGCTAGATGCAGGGACAGGAAGTTTGGATTCTTCTATAAAACTAAAGACCAAGGCAAAAAGAGGCCTTCTAGAAACAAAGGAGGTGGAGCAGTGCCAGCAGGGGGGTAACTGCATGCCATTGTTAAATATTAACATAAAATAAAGCAGTAGAAATGGATGTCCATCAACAGAATTAGAAGGAACTAAGAGTTTAAGAACAAAAGGTTTACTTATTTAAATTGCAGGAGATGAAAAACAGCTGGGAACACAATTTATAGCACAAAGTACAAAGCTACAAGACTGCTAAATGTAATTATATTTCAAAGTACATTTCCCCCTACATTTTAAACTAAACATGTACAATTATTTTCACTAAAATAAAACTAATGGCAATGTAGCCTTTAGATGTTCCATCCCTTCCCTCAATCACTTTCATATTCAGCTCATCCCTTATATTAACTAAAGAGTTTGATTCCCTCATCTAAATAGAGGTCGGCCTTTCAGATAGAAGACTAAAGCTTGAAGAAAATCACTTTGAGCAGATCTTTATTTTTAAAAAACTACCTCTTATTCTTAAATTCATGGACCTTAGATTGTACTTTCATATTTATTTTTATCACTTCTCTGCACAAAGGAAGAATGGAAAAGCAGCTGACAAATTAACTTTACTATTTGTCACATTTGATTTATACATTTAGTCATGGCAGGGATGCATTTAAAAGTATCCAAAAGTTCAAGGTTTTGGAGGTTTTTACCCTACTTGGGAAAAAGAGCAACAGTGCCAAAGGCCAGCAGGGTCCAGCATTGAGGTGATACCCGCCTGGCTTTGCAAAACCACTCTTTATTGCACTTTTTGGCAACAACATTCTCCAGGTGAAAAATCTTCCTTCATCTGAGACACTGGGTTCTTCGCCTCTGCTTCTGCAGAGATGCTGCTTGGTTCCACTGGGCTCAGGAGCAGCAGACTCCATCTCAGTGGGCATCTGCCACGGGCTCCACAGAATCCTATCTCTTAATGGCATTTTTAATTCCAGATGTTTCTAGCACTGACCTACACAACTGGACCCTGACCTGCAGACTTGCCTCTTAAAGCTGCCCCTTGTGTCCCATGTGATCTGACCCTTTATTCAGCAGATCAAATTCAGCATAACAAAAGGTTTGTGGCCATCCAGCAGAAGTGCATCTCTAATGGTCGCTGCTTAAGGCCAGGTAACATTCAAAAATTAGACCTGAGAGGTTTTCAGAAAAATCAAAATGCTGGCACAATCACCTTTATCCCACTATTAACTTCTCCAGCAGAAAAAACCTTCAGGATCTTAGTCACACATCAATACATTACATTTCTTAAAGTTTCCTTCTAGTACAGTTTTCATACTTAAAATATATTTAAGAGCCAAATGAAGCCTTTTTGTCTTAGTAAAAAAATAAACCTATTTCTTTCAAAACAAAATGGCTTGCAATTCCTTGCTGTGACAAATTTTTCTTGGTTTAGGTCATCTCAAAAAAAAATTACTGTTTCAGATGCCAAATAATTGCCAAATGAAAAAGTAAAAACAGTTACTTGGACAGATAATTTTAAAGCTAAGAACATATTTCAAGTGTTCTGGGCTGCAACAAGCCATTAGTTTTGATTCACCTAAAAAAAATTACTGATTCACCAAAAATTCACTGAAAAAAAGTACCAGCCCCTGCTAATGAGCTATAAAAAAATACATGCACATATAAATTAGTTGATGTTCTTCCGACAACAGCCTGTACCAGATGTTTCAGAGCAAGACACAAAAAGCCTTGAAGTAGACAGATGTGAGATAATCTGCCTCCCACTACGAGTGTTTTCCTAATCCCTTAAAACCTGAAGCAGAAGTTGAATATCTTCCCAAAAACATTGCAGCAGTTTCTGTTTGCATTAGCTGTTATTAAAGACAAAGCTAGCAATGATAGCTTTTACAAGCTCTGTTTTCAGTTACCTATAGCTTTGCAAAAGTTTGGACAACGTTTCACACCAGGTACTTTTTGGATTCAATTTTCACATTCTTTTTTGATAGTTTCTGCGAAAAATATTAATGTACTTTTAAGAAAACGACTTGAGGAATATACATCATTCCACAGGCATTATAACAAACTCTTGCTGACTGCCTCAGGGCAAAGATAGCTTCCCAACAGAATTGTCCCTTACACTTCAGCAGAGAGATTTTGCTGGTGACAGGATTTCTCTGTGCCTTTTACTAACTTAAAAGAAAGAAAGAAAAAAATTAAACAAAAATCACATTTGGCCAGGTTTTAAATCTTTGGGGAAGAGAGAGTCAGCATCGTTCTCTTCAAACACTGTGTTCACAGAGCAGATCCCAGCCTGGCTCAACAGGGGCTGAGCTGGATGTTGGCCTCCCCTGCTCCCTGAAGCAGCAGGCAGAAGAGCCAAGACTTGGGATCTCACCACTCCCAGGATCCTGCTGCTGCTTCTGGTACCAGCACAAGGTGAACAGGCTGCAGAAAACAGAGACATTGAGAACTGTAACAGGAAGAGAACAAATCGGGGAGGAGCACTGAGCTGGAAGCTGCTGACTGCAAATGAGGATCTGCTGCTGGGGCCAGGACATCACCTGAAGGGGACTCGGGCATGGCCCTCGGTGAGAGGGAGCAGGCAGCAGCTGGAAGAACCACTGTGACACAGTGAAGTCCCTAAAGGTCACAGGATGGGCTGAGCTGGAAGGGATCTGGAAGCTGATCTCACTGTAGCCCCCTGCCACAGGCAGGGACACCTTCTGCTAGAGCAGAGCCCCGTCCAGCCTGGCCTGGTGTGCTGAGCACAGCCACAGAAGCAGCATCTGCAGGGTGTGGTACTGCCACACTGAGCACAAGAAAGGGAGAAAGCACAAGACAGCACTGGCACACAGAAAAAACCAAATAAAACCAGCAAAAAATGCCATGCTCAAAGAGCCAGAGAGTGCAGTGAGACCACTCTACTGCAGGGACTGAAATGGAAACACAGGTTCCTCTGTCAGCAGAATATTTCATGTTCCTGTAAGGTCTCAGTCCTCCACAAGGCAGATCACACCTGAAGGCATTTACCTGTCTATTTGTCTTATTTCAGTTACAGGAAATACTTACCAAATCTGTCATGGAGCTGAAGTCCTGATTAATACAAAGCTGCAATATTTGGATGCAAATACTCGGATCAAAAAGTAGATCTCTAAGAAAAAAAGCTTGATCACCTAAAAACTGATGCAGTGTCCTGTGTAGAGATCTTGTTTATACACACATTTTTACTGGCTTAACACAGTGTGCCATCTTAATTGCTTCAGCCTATAAAAAGCTAAATGCTAAACAAATACCAGTTTTGTTTATAGTCAGTCTTATTCCAGTCTATTTTAAACAGATTAGGAACAGATTAAATTTAAGGACTTTGCTGAATCACTCCACACTGTCTTACAGTTTGAAAGTGGAAATATATATGTAAAAGATCCACAAGCAAGAGAGATTTTGCCAGCATCTTTTGGTAAAGGCCAGATGTTCAGATGCTGAAGTATTTGTACCTGCAAAAACTAAAGTCAGCTCCTAAAGTTTAACTGCAAGCAAGATGAGAACAACATAAATTGATGAAAAAACAGTTATTAGTGTCCTGACAGGGGAAAAAAAAAAAAAAAAGAGAGAGAGAAATCTAGCTCCCAGGAGATTACTGCCAGAAGAGAGGCCTTTTTAAGACATTTCTAATCTGTTATTTTTGCAAAATGAACTATGAAGTATTCTGTATAATAATTCCAGCTATAATGTGCTCAACAAAAAGGAGAAGTGCCTTTTTTAAAAAGAATGCATTCTCTTTCCTTTTTATTTGGTTTGAATATTAATTTGTTTTTAAAGTCAGAGATCTATAAAAGTTTTTTTACAGCTGAAAATCAGAATTCACAACATGAACATACGAAAAACTCTTTAAAGGACCAGCGTCTTGCTGCATTTCCCTGCTACAGCCTGCAGCCTATACACCAGAGACAGCAAAAATCTCACCAAACCCAGGAATGCTTTAATAATAAATAAAAGCTTTCCTGCCATTGAAAAATATTTCACCACAAAAGGTAATGTATTTTTAACTCTAATGTTGAGCATCTCTTCAACATGGGGACGTTTTCCCCTCAGCACAGATGCACACGGTGACACGTCTGCTCAAGCCCCAGGGAAACCACCGAAGCCAGCCCCCTCTGCAGGTACTGCAGCACTTCTGCACCAGGAGCTCCCACGGCTGGGATGGGACCAGTCCAGGTAAAACTGGTAGTGGAGCTCCAAAAAGGCTGAATTTTATTCATTTGGACAGGGAAGCAAACGCCTTGTCCTGCCTTCCCCTAAACACGACATTTAGGCAGCTGTTCTGCGGGTGAGCACGTCTGGTGTCTGTGTCCTTTTGAAGGGTGTTTAAGGGCAGAGCCAAAGGAGAGGAATAACCTGAAATGGGATTGAGGGCGCCCGCAAACCCTGCCAGGGAGGGGACAGGGCAGCGATGGGGGACACGGGCTGCACTGCTGGGCCACCAAGCCTCTGCCGACCCCTTCCCCTTCCCCAGGGCAGGAAGAGCCCGGGCGGCGCAGAGGCGCCAGCCCGGCCCGCCCGGCGCTGACCGGCGCTCCCTGCGAGGCGCCGGGGCAAGGCAGATGTGCGGGGCTGTCCGTAAATGATGCACACCCCGCTATCACTGAGTGAAGCCGAGATGGCTTCCCTGAATTACACGCCAACTTCTCACATACCTTCTTTCAGGTGGGTACCTTTTTTTAAAAAAACCTTTTCCTCAGCTACCCTTTAGAGCTTATTGCCGATTTTCCACTTTGTTGCATAAAAAATGCCCCACAAACACTGTTACAAGACCATAGCCAAGCATCTGCAATTTATAAAACATTTAAAAGCTTTATATTTAAACTATCTATTGGCAATAAAACATACTCCAACACAAATTCACTATTTGAGACACATGTTTGAAATATGAATGAATGTTTGAATATTCAGTTTTAAATACTCATGATAAAAGCAGCTGCAGAGACATGCCATTGATCTAATACTTGTTTGCACATTCCTTAGGGCTATGCATGAAGCATAATGGGATTTCTATGTTACTAAACAACAAAAGGTGTAAAAATGCCTTTTGAGTTGCAAACTTTGTTCATTTATTCCTGTGGCAAAAGAATGCAAATCTTAAGTCATTTTTTTGTGCACTGACATCAAGTCTTTCTCACACAAAAAGTTCCTTAAAGAAACAAGAAGAAAGTTCAGAATAAAGTCATGCTTCCTCCCCCATANAAAAAAAAAAAGAGAAAAGAGAAAGAGAAGGAGAAGGAAATGTCATTTAACCCAATTGTATCTGCCAGCTAAAAGCAAAGGCTAGTTAAGTGGGTGACTTTAAGCTATTAGGCATATATGTCAGTAATAAGGGGTTTGCAAGATCCAGGCTAAATATTTGTATGGTTAAGCCTTCAGTATTTCTACTGCATGAATTTCTGCCCCAGCCCCGGGGTGAAGCGACAGAACCTCTTCACAGACAGGGGTGGCAAAACAACTCTACAGGAAGGCAAATGATAGGTGATAACTTAGAAACATGAGCAAGAAGATACTCTTTAAAAAGTAACATTCCCTGTTAATAACACTGGTTTTGGTCTTTGAAACCTTTCATGTGTAGAGTGGGAGAGGAGCTTTTATTTTCACTATGAAATTGCAGATATTTAAAATTAATACCAAAGCAGGAACTGAAAGAATGGGGTGGTGGGATGCATTTTCAAGGAGTGCAGGGAAACAGTGCTAATGTCAGAATCAATCCTTGAGCTATGAATAACTTAACTTCAAAGCTGATGCTACTGTCTGACTGAGCACCCTATGTCTTCAAGGAAGATAAAGCCACATATGTAGTCAAACCAATGTTTAATTCAGATTACGAAGAAGAACACAGAAACTTGACTGGAGCCAATTAAACTAAGCTTTCACTCACTGATAAAAATGCCATTTTGCATCTTTTCTGTATACAGCAAGGAGCAGTTTGAGAGTGTTAGAATTCTGAACCACATCTACTGACCTAACACATTTTTATGCTTAGCATATCAACACTAGAATTTCAATTATGGCAGTTGATATTCTCCAACTTTCAAAATGGAAAGAACCTTTACCTCTACCAGGAACAAACCCTCATAAGCCTATATTAACTATGTAGGAGTACAGAGAATATTTTCCAATGAAAAATATTATTCCTATAGGAGATCATTTGGAAAATGAGAGATACTTTGCTCAGGCACTGTGTTCAAGTGCATGTCTGCTACTAGTCTTACTACTGTCATTCAAGAACTAGAAGTGAATGCAGGCCCTGTTCTTGCCCAGGGCCAGATTTTGGTTGATTTGTGATGCCTCATACAAGACAGTCTGCCCTAGGCCCCATCAAACTAAGAACAAGGACAGCTGTCTCCCAGCTAATATCCCTGTGAAACAACACATCAGAAGAAGCTGCACTTAATAGCTGAGCTGCCCAGACACAAAACATTTATGTTGACTTAGAAAAGTGTAATGAAACACTTCAGACTTCAAGATTTAGTACTGTGACTCCACTGAGTCACATCTTTCCAGAGTAACAGTTGCTGGCACTGTTGACAGTGAACACAAAAGTATCCCAATGCACAAATTTACAGTTAACCTAACTTCAACTTTTTAGGCTCTGATTCCAAGATAGCCAAAAATTTTATAGGTGACTATAAAAGGCTACAAGTTGGCACAGCTACACAGCAAGACAGACTGGTCACCATGCAGTCAGGTGGAAATGACAGCATCTGAAACCTGGAAAAAAGCCCCTTCATCCCTGCAAGGAAGAAGCCAGAAGATTACACTATTGATTACTTTCAGCTGCAAGTCTTCCAAAAAGCCTCATTTCTAAAGAGCTGGTCCCAGTGCTCCTTCCCAATTCCTTAAAGAGCTATTTTCCCTGTGCCTTAACTCCCCACTTGTAAAGCAAAAGCACCTGTCCTACACCTTGCCCACCTGTCTATGCAATTGCAAGTTCTTTGGGGTAAAAGCAGTGCAGGGAAGGCCTCACATTGGGGTGGTGGCCCTTCAGGAGTGACAAATACAACCCAAAACTGTATGCAGGAAGTAGTGAGAGTCTGTGAGCGAGCCTTGGAAAGGAGCAAAGTTTGAAATCAGCTATATCACCTTAAGCCTAAGCTGTGCCATTGGTATCAGACAAAAGGCATGCAAGCAATGTTAGCTGCCAGCACTAAACTTTGCAACTGACAGCCAGGAGCCGAGGGAGAGAACAACTGAGATACTTTCCAAGAAATTCTGTGATTTTCCAGCTAACCATGCAGCTGTAAAACTGAAGAGTCCAGGCTGGATTATGCAATAAGAGAAAGCAAATATTGTAGGCAGTTAACATATTTCAAAACACCCTGGTGAGCCTTCTGTGGAATTTTGCCTTCTTCATTCTCCCTCATGTCCATTTTATTAACAAGTTTCAAACCCACACGGGCGACACCATCTCAAGGGACTCGTGCTGGCCAGCACTCTCTCCTCGCCATGCAGATGGCCCACTCCCCTCTCGATGGCACACACAAGCCAGAAGAGATTAACAAAGAGGAGAGGACAGTTTCTTAAAGAGCTCTTCATAATGGGCAGTGTCTGACTCTCTACAGGGGGATAAAAGGAGAAAGATAAACTGTTGTTGTCAAGATGGAGAAGAGCATTTAAAAAGCCTTTGAAATAAGCAATTTCCCCTCTCATCAGTATCCTCTTGACTGCTAAGCTCCCTCCTTTGTCCCTCACCTGAATGGTGATCAGCAATGCATGATTGGCCAAGGGGCAACAGCGGTAAGTGACAACACCAGCCGAAAGCACTGTGGGAAGGAAGGGCTGCTCTCTAAGGACCTCTCTGCCTCGTGGAGGAGAAGGAAGGTATGGCAAAGCATGACAGCTTCATTTGTCTTGTCTGTTTTGGCACAAGGTGTAGGATTTGCCACCCCTCATATTGGGTTTACTTAGCACCTCATCTCTGAAAAGAATCAAAATCGAATGTGCAGATGCCAGGAACTCCCCAGCCAAACAAGCTTCCATTCTACAGTCCTGAATGATATTGTTGCTTCTGTCCTCAAGGATGAGGGGGTGCAGCCCTTCCACTATCTGCTCGTTTGCTGTCCTGTCCTCAAACAGCTGCACTGCAACTAAGAAGTTTCTTCTTGGCAAAGTATGTTGTACCTCCTGGTCACATTCGTCTTGTGTTTCAACCAACTGGCACATGCCTGACAGTACCTTGAGCACAGTCACAGCTCACATGGAGTTAAAGATCACCAAAAATCAGCTTCATTGCCACAGACAAAGAGGGAAAATTATAATCTTAAAAAACTTTTGTTTCTCATTAGGGGTATTTCACCTGTGATACTTTAACATTGCTGTTTAACCTGATTGCATGAGGAAGGGTTTTCCAGAGTTGTTTCCCATGCAGAGATTCTTCACTAATCCAACTCCATTCAGGTATAGAGCATGATAACCAGTGTGTTACCATGTTATTTCTGAAGGGCCAGGCTCCCATCTTTTACAAGTTTTAGAAGCTAGAAATAAAGTTTTAACTGGAACCAAGGTTGCTGCCATCAATACCAGCTACTACCCAAACTTCAGTGAGATGTCCCACTCCAAGACCATTTTCAAGAGCATGCACTTTGTAAAATAGTGTCCTTTGGTCCAAAGCAAATGTGCAGAGCAACTTCAGTTCATGCCTTTGCTTCAGACATTTATAAGATTTCATGTACTCAAAAAAAACCCCTGTCTTTTCCAAGGAAAGTTCTCCATGTGTTTATTGGTACCCCCACACAAGGCACCTTACAAAGGTTTTTGTTCCCAGTTTATACAAACATTAACTGCAATTGTTCATCATGTGCCATAGGGTATTTGCAGAGCACCACTGTGCTAAGCAAAGCTAGAGAAGTGACCCTTCCCTCTTCCTCTGGCTCCTTTTCCCAGAACATTGCTTAGAGTTAGAAAAAAATGTGGTCCTCCCACCAGACATCAGGTGGAAGAGGTAAAATCATGATCCCGGACCTCCCCAGCTCCCATGACTTCACATGGCTGCTGTGTTCAGGTCCAAAAAAGTGTTAATCTTGTCCTTTAAAGTCTATGCCCAGATATGCACCACAGCTCCCACTTTCCTTAATCACTCTCTGAGAGCAGCAGTTCAAGATAGACACTCACTCTTCTCTAACAAACACTAATTTGAAAAGATGCTTTGCTGGGGGAGATGAACTACAGGAACACTATTTTTTGTTTAGAAAACAAGAAAGGAGTACAGAGAGATTAAATAAAACTAAGCAGAAATTAACAGTCTGTTACTTTTTGTGTGTGGTCATTTTCCTAGGGAAAAATTATATTGGGCAATTCTCTGAACAGCAATGACCTAACAAAGACATCACGTTACACCATTTGCTCAAATAATTACACATCATTTAGATATTAGTCTTCTATCTCAAGGCATCACAAGGGAGTCATAGCTTTTTGGGCACATGCAACTCCCATTAACAATAATGAGAGCTGCTCACATATTCAGGATGGACACTACCTCTCTTGGGAATCTCTGCATTCATCATACCTCGTCTGGGGAAACAACAGAAATGTAACAAAGGCAGACCCCAAGTCAAGGACGATTCAGATACTGACCTGCCATGGCTGATTCTCAGCATTTCTCATCAGTTATTGTTCCCCCAGCTCCTCAGGAAACATTACTGGGATGTTACTCATTGTGCTCCTGAGCAGCACACCTGTCTCAAACTCTCCCCAGAACTGCTCTTGCTCCAGGCTACACCACCAGGCAAACCAACCTTAGCAATGAGTGAGAAACACTTTCTGGCAATCGTGTTTCTCAAATTCGACTTAGTGGATCAGACCCAGATTTTCAGGTAGAGGATTTTTACTTTGGGCCTTTCTAAGTGTTGTGCCCACTGAGGAATACAGCACAGCAGCCAGCTGGTTCTGCTGGCAGCCTCTGTCAGGGCTCTGTCAATCATCCTCCTCCTCCTCTGTGCTGCTGGTGCCTTGAGAACTGACATATGCAAAGAAGCCCCGAGGTGTGAATGCTTCCCCACACCAGTGTGGCAGCCATGTCACACTGAGACTGTACCAGCAGGTATTTAACCCCTTCTTTTCCTCTACCTCCTCGGCCTTGTCATGCCTGTAGAATTCTGATCAAACTGCTCTTTGCAGCTATGCCCATGAGGAAAGTGCATTTCCATGTGCTGTATAAGCTTTATTCCTGCTTATAATTCAGCAGAAGGTCCAAGAGAAGATGATGGAGGTGTCATTGTTGAAGCAGAGGACCTGTCATCAGGGCCTTTGAGCTCTATATCCAGTTTCCCTGTTAGGAATTAAACCCTTTTCACTGATGTTTCAGCCTCCAAAACTGCACTACTCAACCCTCTGAAGGAATGCTGAGAAGGCAGACAGTCTTTCTGGAGGGCATTTTAAAAGCAGAAACGCTTGTTAGCCTTGGGTGTCTGCACTAGGCCTTCTGTCATATCCCTTACAACGTCTCTCCAATCCCTTGCTTTTCACACCCAAATGCTTGTGACTTCAGCTCACACCAGTAGGGCTGATGTAGAGCGCTCTCCCCTCAGCAATCAAGTCCAGCAGTAAAATTCATCAAGCTTAACCAAATCAACAGAATTTCAATGGGACACTTTAAATAGTAGCAGAAGTTACAGCCTGAACTTCACAAACTGTTATAAAATTATCACAACTTTTCATTTTTATCAGTAGCCTCGATGCTCAGTAGATAGAAATAACACTGACTTCCAGGGCTGCATGTCCCAAATCCAGGGCTGCCAAAGCCCTCCTTCCAAATGCCTCCTGTGATGTGCAGCACTGCCTTGTGTCCTAAGAAGGCCTTCACTTACATAAACTGCTCATCTAAATATATCACTTTCCATGGCCAACATGCTTGATAAATGGTGTTCCCTTTATTTGTACCACTCCATAGCCATTATGAAACCTGGTAAAGAACTTTCTCCAGAGCCAGTTAAGCCAGATTCATGCTCCTCCAAAATGCTGATTCAGCTGCCTGGTGGTTTATCACTCAGAGGAAAACACCACTGTGCAACTGAAGAGAATAGTACAGGAGAACACTCCAAAGAAGAGAAGCAGTATTTTAAAAAAAAAAAAAAAAAAAAAAAAAAAAAAAAAAAAAAAAAAAAAAAAAAAAAAAAAAAAAAAAAAAAAAAAAAAAAAAAAAAAAAAAAAAAAAAAACCAAAAAACCTACTTAGCTTCTCTTTCACTAGCTATCACAAAAATCAGAGCTTACTTTAAAAAAAAATTAAAATATATTATTTCAGAGAAAAACAGCTTCCAAGATTACAATGCCATATTAAATTCTTTCCCAAGCTCAATAAAATATGACTTATAAAACTTGTAAAATCCTTACTAGACTCAAGACAGCTCCACATGTGTCTGTGGCAAGAAGAATGGAACCTTTTGCTAAACATCTGCTAAATCTTGCCTCTTGGCTGGAACAACCCTACCCATCCCAACACAGTGTCTTAGCACTGCTGACTGCAGTCTGGGACTGATGGAATCTGTCTCTATAAGAACACTGCTGTGGTGCTTTATCACTGCTGTCTGCCCAGCGTTTCTCCCTGTATTTCACAAGTACTCTCCCTTGCTGGAGTGGATTTTTTTGAAACTGAGAAGTCATCTTGACAACCTACACAAGGAGACCCTTCAGAAAATTGAGCATTATACCACCCTATTTATCCCACACACCTCCCTCCTCTCAGAGGACAGAAGGACAAAAAGCAGTCTGCATTCTCACAAGACAAAAAAAAAATCTCTCACATCTGAAAAAGAAAACACTATGGCGATCTGGGAGCTCCAGTGCATTAGAAGATGAAAGATAAATCGTGTTCTATGACTGTCACACATGCTGTTGTTATTATCTCTAAGAGGAGGACCCCATTGTGCTAAATACTACACATGCTCAAACTAACAGGCTGTTCCTGTCCCAGAGGCCTCATAACCCAAGATAAAAGCAGTATTGTTGCCCCTTTTTATGAAGGGGAAGTGGGACACCAGAAGATGCAGTGACTTGAACAAGTTACTCAGTGAAATAGCAAATTTGACAACTGAACCCAGATCCAAGTCTCCATCCCATGATTTAATCCTCACATTGTTCAAAATCAGTTTTAGTTAAGCAGCATCTAAGCTTCAAATTGGCACCCATGATTATTTCTACTTCTACAAAAAATATGATCTATTGTTCATTCCCCCATTCATTTTAGATTCCTGTAAAACTCATCTTTAAGTATACGTCCCACGGATACAATGCAACCACAAAAGAAAACACTTCTACAAGCAGATTACATACATATTCAAATTCAGAGAGTACTGACATCTATCTTTAAACAGGCACTTAAAAATACACAACCCCTTCACATGGAAGTACACACAGTAGCAATATTGTGCTTCATAGGAGATCACAACTTTGAAAAAATTACTACAACAATAGAAGAAGAGCAATTATTATGCTGCCCATGAGTGCAGCATTAAGAACTGAGTTGCTCAAAACTTTCTGAAAAATCAAGGTAGTACAAATCAGGAGTTGGGTACCTAAAAAACCCAATCCAGTAGCTATCCCAGTCGGTGGCTTCAAATTCCTGCCTAATTTCATAGTATGAAATAAGTGGTGAAATCACACATTGAGTAAGTTACCTAAACATTTAATAGCTGAACCTAAATCAGTATTTCAAAAATCCTGAAAATGTTTTCTTTCCTTGGGAAATAAGAGAAAAATGTACTCTAAGTCTTAAAACAGAGTGAGGGGGGATGGAAGCTTTTTGGAGGTGCACAGAACAATATTCGAAATTCTAAATTTGAAAATACGTGAGAGCAAGCTCACTAATGTAGAGAAGCTGAAGAGATGCACACTGCGCAGCTGTGACCTTTAGAAGAATTAACCCTGAGTCTTACAGAAGAGCTGAGGTAGAAGATGACATTTAAAAGGCAACAAGGCTAGGCAGGAAGCTACACCCTGGGGAACTGTGAAGTTTGTGCAGGGTGAAAAAAATGAAAACTCATAATGAAGTTCCAGCACTTTGGGATGGGGGAAGAGCGATTTTCTCACCAAACTGGATGGCTCTGCTAGGCTAGAAAATGTCCTTTCTCGTAATCCAAGGGCTGTGTGAATTGCAGCAAGTTCTTCCAATTATTTTAAAGAAAATATTGGCAGAATGAATTCTACTCCCATCCAGTGGGTTTTGCATACCTTCATGAGACAGCAATCAAATTTGATTTGTTCTCAGTATGTGATGAGAGACCAGGGTTTGGCCATGCTTTAAGAGAGTTTGTCAAAAAAGGTCAGAAGTACTAGAGGAGGGAACAGAGTTCTCCCAGCAGAGCAGACTGCTACTGCATTAACCTGGGGGTCACCACAGTGACCAGAGCAGAAGTCTCACCATGTTTGAGAAAACATTAAATTCAGCTCTTCAGAGAAATGATTTTTATTCATCCCTCTGGAAGAGAGACTGGGAAGTGCCTCCCACTGCAACTCTTGGGATTTAATAGAATTAGAGTTAAATCAATACCAGAAACTGAGATTACAGGGAACATTTTGGAAGTGCATGTAAGTGGACTGCTCTTCTCACTGGCAGCAGCAAGCCATTCTCCCAACCCAAGTTTTAACTCACTGAACTCTATTCGTTCCTATTCTTTTCTTTGTCTCAACTGTGCATTTATTTCCTCATTTTTACAAAGAAAAACATACATAGGGCTACCTAATGTTGCCAGATGCTGTATTTGGCAAACTGGGAATAGTAAAACTATGTTGAATTACTGAACCTGTACAGAAAAATTTCCCTGTTTATGTCTGACATTTCAACTTGGTCTGTTCTGACAGGTTTCTGGCTTTTCAGCAAGAAACCCTAAACCAAATATTTTCAAAAACTACCTCAATAAAATTAAGTTTGCAGAGAGAGGCCTTCTTTAAAGACAATAAAAGAAGACCTAAACCAAAACAACAAAACAAACAAGCAAAACCAAACCAACAACAACACCGAAACCGCCATCAACCAAACCCACAAAGTTTGTTTCCTCCTCCTCAGAAAAGACAATTTTCTTGTTAAATGGCTTCAGAGACTAGCAAACTAGAGAGATTTCAAGTAACTCCAGAAAGCAGTACTAGGAAAATCACCCTTCCCATGCAAATTTCTCTCCAGTGTCAGCAACCCTGTATCTTTATCCTCTACTGAATGAAAGTACACGAGGAAATTAACAGAAATTTCTGCCAACATGTTCCCTTTCTCCAGAGAATGCTGCAGCAGCTCAAAATCTGCCTTCACTGCTGCAATGTTTCAGTTATTATCTGGATAGCAACATGTAATTCTTCATTACCAGGTTTGAGAGAAAGATCCCTCATTTCTCTCAAGCTTCTCCTTGGTAACATATCATACAGTGTTTAGGAGGAAAAAAAAAGCATAAAATAAGAGAGTAACATTGTATTCTCCCAGGGAAAGTCAGATCTGGGACACTGCTAGGAAAAAATAATTGGTCCCATTATTATCATTGTGTCTAGCTTTACACTTAAGGGAGAAATATGTCTGAATAGCTGGTTCCATCAGCAATGCAGATAGAGGAGAAATTCCCACAGTGTAAGTCTTCACACACTTAGAGAACATGACCACACACAATACACATGACAGTGGGGAAGAACAAAGCAACCTCAGGAAATGTCCCTGATTGTTTTCAGCTGATTAGGGACATATGCCAACAAGCCTCTAGCTGTTGAGGGAAGCTTTGCAACTTGGGGAGGTCAAATTTACATAACACAATTAAAGATATCAAGTTGTTTGGGTCCATATAAAACTCGCATTCAGAACAATGTAAGGTACAAGTTTAAGACAATTTACTTGTTTCAGAGAAGTTCGACCAAGGGACAGTTTTATCTTTCAAGTTAAATAAGCAGGGAGAGATTAAAAGGCAGTTGACTAATGTAAAAAGCTAATTTACATTAACACTTGTTTTGGAAACAAACCACACAGACTTCAACTAGTTACAGCAGTTTTGGAAAACTGCATTAAACCAGCATGAACATCAGGCCTCGAAAAAAAACCCCACTGCTTATTACTTTTCCCAAAAGTCACCACACAGACCTAAATATTTTTGAATCAAATAAACCACCTGAAAATAACTGCACTGAAGTTAGCAGGAGTTTGCCAGGTTGGTCCTCTTTCCATCAGAGAAGCCAGAACTGCCCATTGCAGGTGTGAAGGTGCAGTCATCCTCAACCCCAAAGGCTTCCATGAGCTCTGCAATGGTGTGAAACGTGCACCTCTGGATTGCTGATGGAATCATTCCAGAGCAGGAGAAGTTTTCACCTGGAGACAACAAGCTGCCAGCATCACCTTGGTGTTGGGCCAGGAGTGCCAAGGGATGCCTTGAGAACAGCTCACCTACACAAGGACTGCTCACTTCTCTCCTCCCCAGTCAGCCAGCCCAATAAAAAGGTATTACATTTCCCTACAAATCATTCAGACTTCTGTAGGGAAGCATAAAAAAGAGCCACAGTGGTTTTAAAAAAACCCAACAAGATAAACTAAACACAGTACTTGGAATAAAATGTAAGGCTTCCTGTAAATTAAATTGAACGTTTTTACATAATAGATCGCTCACAGCTATTTGTAAGGAAGTGACAAAGCTGCTGCAGATCTTAAGATATCGTAGTGAGGTTCACAGATGCACTTATGTAAATATTTTCTGACAACTCGGCTGCTACCGAAAATATTTTTGAAGTTATCAAAAAGAATTTAAAGTATTTTCCACTCTAGTCATTAACGTTTTATTTGCAAAAAAAGGCACTACCAGAACTGTTAAGCAAAATGATCCCTCCCGCAGAAGGCACAAGCTCAGACAGCAGCGCTTTCGAGCAGCCACGGCTTTGTGAGCCCCAGCACCGCCCTCCGAAACCGGCCCGCTGCCGGCACAGGAACAGCGGGGTTGCCATTGCGAGGGACACGCTCCACAGCCCTCGGGCAGCCCGCAGCCCACCCAGGATGCCCTTGCACTGTGAGCAGGCTCAGCCAGGACAGGTTTCCCGTTCTTTGAGGTGCCAGAGGTGCCACCGTGCCAGTTCAGCCAGCGCGGGTGACACTGTGTGCCAAGAGAGCGAGTCAGAGCCCGGGCACGTCTGCAGCCAGCTCCTGAAAACACAGACAGCACCTTGACCCCAAAGCCATTATCTGTTTCTTGGCATTGCAAAGCAGGAATACTACATGGCCTGGCAGTGCCCTGTTACCATTTGTATTTTATCTACTGTCACAAAGGCATCGCCGTTTAGCTGCAGTTTCTTCTGGAGTTTATTTTGCTCTCCAGGCGTTTAAAGTGCATATTTTTTTACTGTTAAGAAGATACAGGAAAACATGTAGAAAGTGAAGTCTGTACCAGTTGGAGACTAAGAGCAGGCCATTAGTGGTTTGTCAACTCGCTAACAATCCTCCAGGAATCACTAGTGGACTCACCAGATCCTGTTAGAGTCTGTGTTTGAGTCTCAGGTTTGGGACAAAAGGCTTTGTGAGGACTTGCCTACAGACAGCTTTCCCTACTCACTGCACATCCAAGTCACCTCAAGCATGCATGACACAACATTTGACTGCTAAGGTCAGCAGGAATTCACATTATTAAAAGGAGCTTCACTAAAGTCTGTTTCAGGTGGCACAAGAAGATACCCTTGTCTGGGGTTTGCCCAGACAACACACCTTTTGAGGGGGAGTAGGGGCATTTAAGGGCAGAAGACAGGACAAATCTTCGTTGCTGGGGAAAACCAGGTGATAGCAAATTGCCAGGAGACCACATCTGAGGTACAGAAGCTGCTTGACAGCTCCTCAACCATGTAATTCATTCCTCTTCTCAGAGCTACACAGGGCGGATCTCACAGCAGAACAGATCTTCAGGGCAATTTGCTTTCAGAGTTCAACACCACATCACACTAGGGCTGCTTAGAGAAGTGTAAAAGACAACTGGACATATTTACAGCACCATCTTCTGACCAAAGCACCCAATTAAAAAATCATAGATTACAGGAAAAAAAAAAAGACAAATTACCATGTGTGTGTACTCACATATTAACCCCATACATACCTCATTTCTGCAAGTTCTTGTTAGTCTAACAGAATTAATAAATGCCTTTTTAGTTGGTTCCTTTAAATTATTTGATTTCTCTGTAAGGGTAAGTAGTATTTATAATATCCTTCACTTCACCAGCTTATCAGGCAGATCACACAGTCCTGGAGACAAGAAACAGATTCTTCCCTCCAGAGGAAAGGATATTTAAAGTTTAGGGATGGTCCCTACTGGAGAACACTCTCTCCTGACTATAAAAAGGAGTGTAGGGAGTTTAACCCTACAAATACCCACAGGTTTTCCTTGTGCTGTCTGGACATAGACATGTGAGTTTGAGAGCTCTGGCACTGCAGTTGTGATATTTATTTTCTAGAAAGGAACACCTTTATATGCTATAGAGCTTCAGTAGCAAAAGCTGCAATGGCCATAACTCCAACTTCCCACACACAGCTGGGATAAAATATTGATGCTACTCAAGTCCAGAACAAAACTGCATGCCACTGACTTCAGTAGTGCCTGTTTTGCAAGGGTTCTCATTTTTGGCTGGCAAGATTTCAACCCTTTTTAATTCCCAGAAGCTCAACCACAAATCCCTCTTCTCCTCCCACACAGATGCACTGAAACTCCCCAAGCTCCTCTAAGGCAGCAGCAGAGCAAACCTCCTTGGGAAGACACAGGGCTTTGCTGGCAGGAGATCCCCACCTCCTCCGAGCATCTTTTAGCTCCAGAAGGGCCAATCTGTAAAAATCTTCAAACTGATTAAGGACACCCCCTGAGCTTGGCCCTTCCCCTCAAGCTCTGTGTATCACTGCCCACAGCACTCACTCCTGGCTTTTCCTGCAGCTCAGTCAAGGGAGCACAGCCCTGGCACAAGCAGGGCTGGAAGATCTGGAAGCATGGCCCAGAGTCTGGGGGAAAGCAAAGGACACAACACCAGATTCAAGAATCTGAGGTCTAGCTTGGAGCCTGATCCTCCCCCAGTGTTGGTTTTTAAAGAAAGCAGATGTTAAAAATAGATAAAACTGCAGTGACAGAAAAAAGATATATCAAGTATTGTTCAGCCAAAAAATTAAAAGCCCTGTTTTTTGGTGTCCCCAGGTGTCTTCCACATACAGAGTTTATCCCAACCATCTGGCCATCAAACATGGCGACAAGACAGGAACAGCCTAACAGAAGGACAGATGTTGGAGAGCCACAAAGCAGCCTTTAACAGGGCAAATGAAAGGATAAATGCAGCCTCTTGAGAAGAAGTGTCACTGTGATTGGAAAGAGAAAGCAATTTAAAAGCTGAGAGATGTTTTCAAATTATGATCTTACAAATACCAATATCCACCCACCATCCAGAAGCTCTGAGGGTCCTTTGACAAAATCAGGTAGTTCCAGCAGTGTGAATGACTGGCATACCAGGGGTCATGGGCACAGCACCAGCAGCAGGAACAACCAAGCCTGAGAAAGGGGTGCCACATCTGGTGTGACATGACAGACATAACATTGGTTATAGCAGAGACCAGCTTGATCAAGCAGCAAACACAGTGTTAGCAGCCAGGTCATGGAGCAGCTAAACCCTTACTTTGCAAAGACTTGCCATGTTTTTCATGCACAGACACCCCACTGGCTATGGAAATACTCCCTCTCGGCCAGCCTTCAAAGGATGGGGAACTCTGTGCAGCTCAGTCTGGTAGAAAAATCTGAATTCCTGGGGCTTTTTTATTTCTAGCCAATCTCATTACTTTTTACTCATGGTGCAGTCAAGTCTAGAGAGGTTTCAGTCAGAAACTGGAGCCATTAAACATCCTGTTGTCTTATACTGCCATAGGAAAACGCCAGCCCTAGACCCAAGCCCACAGGATAGGGCTCCCAGATCAATCCAGTGTTAAGCATCATAGTTCTGCTGGGCACTGGCAGGAATTCCTCACCCTGTAACAGCACTGTGCCACCCCTAGGCTCCTGTCACGTCAAGTGCTATTTATTGGCATGTTCCTGCTTCATCCTGAGCCATACACTGGAGAGAAAGGAAGCAAGTTTCCTACCTTTGAATTTTCTGTCCCTTGAAGGCTTTCACAATTGATGCCTGGTAAAGGTCAGTCAGCTTGGATCTCACCATGTACTGTTACTAACTACGGGAACGATCCCCCTCAAAACTTCTTTTAACAGTTTCTGCTTCACATGTGTTACACATCTTAAGGCCACCACCACAGTCCAGCATTCAGTAGGGAGCTGCCATCACAGTCACACAACAGGGCAGCAAAAGTCATTCTGTTTGAGGCAAAAAAAGGTCCAAATTGCAAAGCACTTCCAAAGACAGAACATGCAGCAGTTCCCAGGGTTGAGGTGGGACAGCAGAGCCCCTTTTGAGTCCCCCCTCAGCCTGCAGGAGCAAGGGTGGCAGTCCCCAGAGCCTTTCCCCAGTAGCACTGTAACCAGCTCCCCATGGTCTCTGCAGTGGCAGAGAACAGAGATGCCTCAGGAAGAGCTCTGTGAAAAGCACGATCCAACACTCAGCCCCACAAGCCCTGGGCTCTGGTTTCCTAACCTGGCCCCATCTCCTCTCTTTCTGCACAGCCTGGGGATCCCCTCCACAGAGTAGCCCTCCCTCGCGTCCCTGAGGTGCCTCCTACCTTCCCCCTGTGGCAGGATCTTGGAGCAGCTGTGCCACCACTGAGGAGGTGATTAAGCCCTTTCTGACCCCTTTTCAGGCTGCTGCCATTGATGTGCCCCAGTACAAATGTACTCCAATACAAATGTATTCCACTTCACTTCCAAAAACATACAGGAGCTACAAAAGAGGAAGATATCTTTCAATAGCTCCTAAAATGACTTTTGCTCCTTTCCCTAAAAAGCTGCAACATAAATTAGGGCAGAGATGGCTACTAAGGGAAGCTCCTTTGTCCCTGTTATGTTAGAAGAGAAAAATAATTGTTGGCTTTCCATCAGCCAGCAGGAACAACTGCTGCGGTGCCATGCCAAAAGGATTTGCACTTCTCTGTACTTCTTTGTGGACAGCTATGATCTGCTGTTCTCTGAGTCAGTGTTTCTTTATTATGGCATGTATCAAAAGAGCACCATTGTTTAGAATATGCTCCTTATTTCACATCGGAAAGGGAAAATGATAGGAACACAGGGGCTCAAAGTTTGGAAGATGAAAAGGCAAACACAATAAAGACAGTTGTCTTTGAGCTTACAAGCCTCTGACATGTCGCAACTGGAAGCACTGAATCATCTCATTGGTGTACCTTGTGAAGCACTTTCACTTCAAAAATAAAAATAAAGCATCAGGTTTCTTTATGTCTTGACAAAATCTGCAGTGCCTGGCATGGAGCAATGTCACATTATTTCCCTTGCAGGTGACCTGGGAGGGGTTTTCAGAAAATTGATTTCTGTTTACTTTCATATGTTTCTTTACAACAGATAAATAAAGTCTGAAGGACCCTCACCTCCCTCAAAATCTCCTTCTGTTCTCACTCACTGCCCTCAAACTACTTTATTTCTCAATAGCATCAGAAACTCTGAACACAGGCTCATCCCTCTGTGTTGACTGGTATCATACTCATATTGTGAATTTTACAAGTTGAAATAAGTGCTAGGAACATCTAGTCCAAAGGTACCTTTCTCCCAAGCATTTCCCCTGGTATTACACTCAACACACAAGCTAAAAGGCCATCAGTTCTGACATTCCCTGCCCAGCCAGTTGCAGCAACAAGGTGCACAGCTCATGCAAGTGCTGTCCCACTGCCTGCTCCAAGCAGCTGCTGTCACACAGAGCTTTGTATCAACCCACACATTCAACTTCTCAACAGCCTGAACTACCCCAGATAGGGTACTAGACACAGCATAACAAACCTGCTGCTTTTCAGTGGGAGTGATAGAGCCAGGAGCTAGAAGATTCCTGCCTTTGCTTCCAAGCAAGAGACATTCCAGATGTGTTTAAGCTTCAGCAAGCACACTCAAATCCACTAATCTAGAAGCATCCAGAAATCAGAGATTTTGCAGCTTCTAGATTTCACCCAGACCTTAATTATTTTTGCATCCATATGAGGTTAACACTGCCCTTCTCTCCACCAGAAGGCTCAGAAAGAAGAGCTCTGAATGCACAGACCACACCAGAGACCATCACAATACCCTGGGTTTCACTCCAGGGCAGCACACAGAACCTGTCCAAATCCAATATCGACATGATGAGCACATTCTGAGCTTGTGCAGCAGGTTTCTAGATATCAGAATTTCTTGATATCAGAATTTCCAATGACAATTAAATTACCATATTCCTCAGCAAGCTGTTCCAATGTTACACACTCCTAAAGTGAAGATGGATCTTTTTGACCCTGTGTATACCTGTCTTGAGGAATTTGGCTGTATTGTGCCTTTCTTTGGAAGATCAAAGAGCCCTTTATTATGAAACACCTGCTTCCACATAAAAATGTGCAAACCCTGAGCATCTAACAGGGCCTTAATTTGCTCAATTCAGAGGTGCCTCACCTGGTCTGGATCCACTGCAGTGCCCTTCTTAGAGGGCAAACACCAGTGCCAGGCAGCATTGCAGCAGAAGTTAATCCAGTAATCCCATTCCTAGTACACAGTCACTGGTTGTTAGACCTTTCCAAGCCTTAAAAACACACAAAGAACTCACTCATTAGTCAGACCTCAAATAGAGTGGCAGTGGGGTTTGGCAGCAATATTCAAGTCCTGGCTCCTAACCTGTTTCCTCAGTTACTCTTCTCATTCCTGCTGGAGATGGAGTCATGGCCATTTGAACCTGCTGCCCATCCATACTGTCAGTACAGCTTTGGGCAGCATCCTCCCTCAGGGACCAAGCAGTCCACATACAGGCCTGGGCACGACTTCCCCTCCCACACCACCGTGCCTAAACATTCTCTTTCAGCTGCCAGTTCCCATCCTGCTCCAGAGGTAAGTTATTAACCAGGCACTGCCAGCTCTCCCCACCTTGGTTTGCAGGGGCAGGTGATGCCTCTCATTATGGGCTTACCCTTGGCCTTATCAGCAATGCATGGGTACCTCAGAGGCACAGCCCCAGTTGTTCCCCACGCCCTAGAAGCAAAAGGCAGGAGCTGCAGCAGAGCAGGGCCCCAGCACTGCTGGGTCACTGGCCCAGGGCTGCCCACAGAGCGTGGCAGGACTCCCCTGGGTGACCAGCTGAAGGAGTTCTGAGAGCCAGAACAAAGCCCAGAGCATTAACTATCTAACTGGTAATTACTTTCTGGTGAAGACTGAAAAATGGGTCATTAAAACCATATTAAACTGTTTTCATTAATACAAAAACCTGATTTACATTTTTTTTCCCACAGAGCCATTATGTTCCAAACGCACTGCACGGATGATTTGTTTAATCACAACCACATGGAATAGCAATTTTAAGGGCCTGTGACAACCACTTTTTTAACCAGGAAACCTGGCTTGCAATAATTGTCATGTTTTCTGTTAGCCACCCTTCCCACTGCTGTCAGAAAGCCACTCGTTCCCCAACACTGCCTTCCTGGTTGCACATAAAAGCAGCGCAATCCACTGATACAATTAATAACACTGAATATTTAGGTCAACGTCAGTTCTATTAATTTTATCTCTTAAAGACTCACACATTTTCTAAACAAGTCTAGCCCTTTGGGGGGTTAAACTGTAATTTGCAGTCTGGTTGCAAGTCCCTATCACATAATAGATCAATTAGGTTGAATACTCTAGTATATTAATCTTATTCACACATAGTAAAGGCAAATATGGCTAATTACTGTATTACAATATTGCCTACTTTTTGCAAATACATATTAAGGAAAAGGGGAGTTTACTACATTGAACTATCAAATAAAATTATCTTGATATTAAACTGATAGGGAAGGTGAATGCCTGTATTAATCCATCTTATTTTTCCTAAATCGATATCCATTGGAAAATCTGTTTGTCATTACTAATGTGCTGCATCTGTAGAAGAGGCTCTTCCATATCAAGAACTCAGTATTTCCCTTCAAAGCATGGTTTGCCTATCATGGCATTCTATGAAACAGCAGTGAGATTTCTTTTACCATAACTATTAGCTTTATTTTTGTTCTTTCTAGTTATGAACTAATGGTCGGATTTCAGTGACTCCAGAGAAATGCAGGTAGCAATCCAAGCCTAATTTCTGTGCCTCTCCCTGCAAACTGGCATGGCCAGAGGGCTTGTCTTTATGATGAAATTAATTGAATTCAGTTTTTAAACTACCAAGTTAATCAAGACTGGCACAACAGCTAACTGGCCAGTGGAATCAAGGAAGAGTCATGGTCAGCATTAAGTTTACCCAAGGCAAGCTGAGGTGAGCCTGAGCAGGATTTGTCCTTGTCTGCTTTCACTAATTAGCAGGTACCAGTTAATTCATCCATAGGCTCATAATAAAATGGGACAAAAAAAGTACTGTAAGGAAGTCACCTAGTCTGCCTCAAGGCACCGAGAAAAATTAGTTTAGATGTGACTAAATATCCTAGCAGAAACCTAATTCTATTCCTTGTTCTGCCACTGATTTTCTGTGTAACCAAGTCCCTTCCTCTCTTCCCCCACGGTGGTGATTTCCCTGGCCCCATCCCATTTAGTTCCCATTCAAGACCCCAAAGGCAGGAATTCCCCCTCCTGCCCACGTGGCACCCGGCAGTGGGGCTAGATGGAGCTGGGGCTCAGGATTACTGCAGTCAGATGTTACACACTATTAGGAGGGAAGACAGGGCACAAACTAAAAGGATGGCTGTGCTTAGTCTTTCTTTAGTGTTTTGCACATTTGAATTTTCCAGCAATAGCTCACAAGCTGTGAATTTGCTAAAGTGGAAATCAGGCCATAAAAATAAAGACAGAAATCTGAATGCTTGGGCTGCTGCAACAGAAGTCTTGTATGAAACAGCTGACAAAAACAGAGAGATTAATTTGCCCACAACAGACAGTAAATTCAACAAAAATATGTTCTTTTGGGAAAAAAATGAGGAAAAAAGGTTGTAATTTGTTCTGCCCTGCTGCAGCATATGGAACATCTCGGGTCTCAGGATCATTCCACAGGACACAGGTGACAAACAGGTTCCTCAGCTTTTTTAAGATCACACAAAATGTGTTTATGCTAAGCACCTTCTCATCCCAGAAGCCAGTTGCTCCAAGGCAGTCCCTCACCACATGAAACACGTTGGTGTGTGATTATTTATACAGTTCCACATATATGCACACTCCCACATACAGGAAAGAGGCTGAGCCATGGAGGATGCAGGAGCCAAAATGCTGATTTCCTGCCTTGGGCTGACATCACTGGTGTACTATTTGCTATTGGAAACCTCCTTGCTTAGAAGCATTTCACAGACTTCTTGCATCTCTTCTCTGCAAAATTTGGCAAGATAGACTATTCTCAGGTGATCCACAAAATAAAATGTTCCATAATTGACTCTACTAAGAGCTTATACAGCTGCATGAATTATAAATTATTATTTCTGTCTTGAAAAGTATTATTACATAGTCTGAGACTACTCTTAAATCTTTTCCATGCCTAGAACTGTTCCCAGCTAGAGCTGCTTCACACATGTTGCTGTTCCATAAGCAAATCTCATTTCTTAAGTGGGTCATCAATACCTTGGGTTTCCCTTCTCACCTCACAGGCCCCTAACTTCAAATCCTCTCTAGAATTTTTTAACTGCCAAGTTGAGGGAATGCAATAGCCAGAAGCATCCAGATGTTTGTTATAAAGGATCCAGAATGAGAGTAACAATGGAGAAAAATTTCCTATTTGCTTACAACAGAATCAAATTATCTCTGTGTTCCATTTACCAAAGTCAATTATTGAATTAAATCTGTTCCTGTTGTTCAATAGGGCAATCTCAAAGAAAAATCAGTCTCTCAGTTCTAGGAAATCTGTGCAAAGGACCACATTTCTATCCTTGGCTGGACCAAACTGTACTAATCAATAGTTTAATTACATCATATGGAGCCAACACTCAGATTAATTATTTTGACAACAGCATGATCAGCAATAGGATTATTGACTTCATAGTGCCAGAAGTTCCCAAGGAGCCAGACACAAACTATTCAAAAGAATAACACTTAAGGATGCCTGGAATGAGGAAGAATTCTGCAGGAGAATCTCAAACATGAAAGTGATGTATCTCCCATTTCTACCAGCAGCTGCAATCTGGAGAGCATGGTCAGTGCTCAGCAAGAAAGAGGACATGGAAGAAATGGCTGGAGGAGCTGGAGCTGACTTATTTCCACCAGCATGAAGGGAGCAATCAGCTCTGCCAGAATTATGATTTCAGACAGCACCTGCTCTCTTCAAACTACAACAGCATATGGGGAACACCAAAGGCACTCCAGAGCCGCAGCCACGAGGATAATGTTTGCTCGTACCACAATCAAAGAACTATTGGGCTTGCAAGTTTTTGCCTTGGCTATATTAATCTATCTATACTTCACCTATTTTCCTTCACTGTTTTCAAATAAGGGGTTTTAAAGATTTGCCTTTGTTCTGTGTTGCACATTATTTTAAAGTATGCACCAACCATCAACAAAGCATAGTTTTTAAGACTCCAAAGGATCCAGGCATATCAATAATCCAGGAAACAAAAGACAACTCATACATAATAAACAGGAGACAAATTTGGAGGTGCAAAATATTCTACAGCAGAAAAATTAACACTCAAAAAGGAGAGTGTAACTAACAAGGGTTCACAAGGAACTGTAAGAGTTAATACTCTCTCCTTCCATTAAGCACATCAAGAGTGTCCTTTTCCTAATGAGTTAACCTCTTATTATTCAAGTTTAATGGGGACATATATTTGTTTAACCCTATAGCCTCAGGAGTCAGAATTTCTTGGTGTTAATTATATGGCATATATTCAGACTCTTTGCTAGCAATGTGAAATTGCAATTCCTGCCAAACCTTGAAACCATAAATCTCCAGCAAACTTCAGTCCGCCTGAGAGAAGAAATATACCTGAAAGTTGTAATTCTCCATGGTTCCTGTAGTCCAGTTTCTGCAGGGCAGTGGACAACAAGCTTAGCACACATCTTGCTCTCTAAAGCCAGCTTGGACTTGTGTAAATTGAACAGGCACCAGAGAGAGCTTCCCAGAGAGCAAGGCAGCATCATCTTCCCTCTGTCCGGAAAGGGAAGTGAGCCAGACAGATCATACACCAGTGTAGAAATTCCACCTGGGAGTTTCCATTTTAACTCAAATGTGTACGAAGTGACTGTATGTGCACAGGACACTCTGCTATAACAACACCACTCAAGCTTGAACTTGCAACCAAACTTTCTCTTCCAATAGATGGAAGGAACACACACAAGCTCTTTTCAGTCACATTATGGAGATGTTCCTGGGCCTGGAGAGGTAAGACACCTCCCAAGTCCCACCAGCACCAGCAAAGCAGAGCAGCAAGTCCAGCGGGCACCTCCTTTGGGAGGGTCACAAGAAGTCAGTGTACTTCCACCCACTGACAGATCAGCTGAGCCTACCATCACCCTACTGCTTCCATCCTACTTATTGCAGTGAATAAATATATCAATAATTAACAGCAGGTTAAGAAGATGATTTGCACTTCTGTAAGGGCCCTTCCTCTGAGGAGCTCGTTAACAACACAAGGCCTTGCAGAGCCATTGTTCTCCCATTTCACAGACACATCACATCCAGCAGTGGAGTGCCTCCTCTAAGGGCCCTGGAACCACCCATCAGCAAGAGAGGCCAATGCTGAACACTCATGCTGTACCCACCAGGCTGCATTCCACTTAGGGGGAAAAAAAATACCAAGAGAACAGGCTGCCTTCCCAGCCACCTTAAGAGCAGTGATTGCCTTCAAAGCTCTCCTCCTGTGAAAGATGCAGGCTCCTTTTTGCTGTTTAACACTGAAAAGACAAGATTTTTGGGGTGGCAGGCAAAGTCAAGCAAAAGGGGAAAGTGGTTATTTGTGAATAACCATATAGCCATGCATGGCTTGTGAACCATAGTTAATTAAGTACCCACATGTGCTCATTAGAGCTATTCATGCGCCTACTGCAATCAGCTTGTTTACACACTTAGCAATGACAACTTTCAGATTGTTACTTTAATTAATAAGCCCAATGAATGAAGGGGTTTTCTATCACCAGAAACTCCTTTTCCACAGGGGAAAACTAGTATTTACAGGAAGACAAGGAGCTGAGCTAGTCACTCCAGCTGCCAGTTGCTACATGGAGTTAACGCTTCAAGGATAAGGAGGCACAGGAAATCAGCACCAGGTGCCTCCAGAATAAGCAGCAGGAGACAGAAGTGTAATGAACCAACTCTCAGTTGTATGACCTGCAGCAAGGGGGCTTCACAGCAAATCCTGTGGGACTCACTCACTCATTCACTTCTGAAGGAATATCCTGTCAGGACCAGGCCCACAGCATCTTCATATCCAGCCCTGGTGCTCCACCAGCAGCCTGTCACAGAAATGCTGAACCTCAGAGCCTTTGGGACCTCAGTGGCTCAGAGTCCCACAGTTCTCCCATATTCCCCACACCTCACTGATGAGACTTGTCCCAGACTCCATCATCGGGTGTGTCACAGCAGGGCTACTCTCTCAGCCCAGGAGGACATGGCCAAGTCCAGACCCCACAAGCTCCAGAAGCAGCTTGCTCCCACCAGCCCCTGAGTTTTGCACTGGGGCACCAGCTCCTCCAAACCTGTTACAGAGGCTGCCCAGAGGCCTTGGCTCAGGAAAGAGCCCTCCAGTAAAGCCAGCAGCAGCCAGGCTGTCAGGAAGCAGAGTGGGAGCCATCAGTGCCCAGCACTGACTGGTCCTGCTGCTCCAGCCCCACACAGACACCTGAGCACTCACCACCTGCTGACTTGCCACCAGATCAAAGGTCAATACCAGTTGACCTGATTTTATCATAGGAATAAAATCATTCCTTGCAGGTCTTGTTAAGACACCCACATTCACAACAAACTCGCCTACAAGTCAAAGGTATCATCCAACTGTCTCCAGTCCAGCTAGAGCAAGACTTGGCTGCAAATGAGCAACTGATTAACAACTGGTTAACTCCACCAGCATTTCCTAACATCCTCAAGTTCTATCAGAGGCAAGCCATGTGACATTATTTCCCAGGAGGGGATTTTAATATTGTTACCATTTTATAGAGCTAAAAAGGAGATGTTAATAAAATGCATAATTGAAATTCACCCCTCTTCTCTTACTAAGAAGCTATAAAATTTTTGAACTGTCTGTCCTAAATATTTTTTGTATTCTACAGTTATAACTCCTTCCCCACACAAATTTTAAACTGACACATAAATCAGTGCATTTGTTTGCAGCTATTTTTGAAGGCAGTAAATTAATCTAAGTTATAGCATCTGACTACAAAGTATGCTACAGATTACTTCTATGCATTTGCCAAATACTTTCCAAAATGCTGCATGGAATAAGTACCAGATAAAGAATATACTGAAAAACACTAAAAAAATAATAATATTTGTCCATTTTTTCCAGCTCACCAATTCTTCCCTGTCCTTTTTTTCCATGCATATTTCCAATTACCCAATATTCATCTGAAAATCCACTTTTCCCCTTGTTTAAAATTAAACCCTCAGCTATTGACACAGAGGAGATTCGCTCACACTCTCAGCAGACTGTAATAATAAGTTGTTGAAAGAAGGAGCCTTGTAGGAGCTGATGTGAACTCAGGCTCCCGGCACTCGGAGCAGGAATACGAGCAGGAATACCAGCAGCTCTTTGGTCTGTTTTTTCTCCACATTACCCATGGTATGTTCTACAAGCTAAAAAACAGAACAAACTAAATCACTTACTCCCTTCCCCCTACCCCTTTCATTTCAAATTTGTACTTATCTTTGATGCTGACAGAAATGTCAACAGAGTAAATTTCATTTGCAGCTTGGGTTCAATAGTAAAACATCCCCTGATTTAGCAAGCCTTTATTTGTCTCCACACAGTCACTGCCCCAAAGACTTTCCATCCCCAAGGAGAAAGCCAGAGCCCTCAGAACATCTTCTGGAGCAAACCACTTTATATTACTAAGAATCACATCTATCCTCTGTATAACCAAGCCCTGTCAAAACCTCTTTCCAGGTACTGGTAGGTGGCCACAGAGTCACTTAAAACACATATCTGCATCAGTAGGTCAGTAGGAGATACTCAAAAAGCCCAGCAGAGATGCCAGGTCCACAGCAAGGCCCAGAGCAGATGTAGCACTGCCTTTCAGAGTCAGATCTGACTTCAGGAAGCATCCTAGACTTTGAACTCCAGCCCATGACCCACACACAGATATTCTGATAAAGTTACATTTTAGGTCTCTGTCCCTAAGTACTGATTCCTGGGATAAAGGCTTTACCCCGTACATGCAATTACACATATACATCCTCATTCAAAGATCATCAAGCAGGGGCAGGAAATCTATGAAACCTTTCTTCCCCTCTGCAAAGCAGGAACTTTGCACTGAAGGTCAGGCATGTACACCCAGCTCTCTAGGTGCCAAGGTGCTGTTCCTGCAGGAAAAGGCAGGAGCTTTGTGAAAAGCCAGCATACACTGCTATTTCATGCCTACAGAGTCCTTGGTAGATGCAGAACTTCAGCAGCTTCTGGAAATTTCTCCAGTTTTGTCTGCTGGGTGGGAGGGGAGGAGGGATGGTTGCCATTGCCAGGTTAGAGGAGTCTTTCGATAGACCAGTCTTTCTCTGTGGAGTTTACTAATGCATAAGAACCACCCCAGGATCTGTTCCTATACTGTAACTTGGAAAGGGTGAAGACTCTGATGGGCAGACAAAGCAAATATAACCCACACTCCACAACAGACACAGCCTCTGCTGATCCAGTGCAGTCCTCCCAGCGCCAGCGGGAGCTCTGCCGTCCTCGTGGATGGGATTCGGAGCCAGCTCTAGGTAACTTCCTCAAGGGGAAATCACTGAACACGCATTGCAACTGGAACTATAAGGCAGAAATAGAAAGCTATGGGCCAAATTCTGCCACCTTTATTCAACCCTCTTACCTCCACCTCCTGCAAGCACAATGCTGTCCACTAAACCAGCCTGTTTGCTGCCCAGCAGATTCTTGGTCCTTGGCGCTGGATACCCGGGATTTACGAGCCATGTTTAGACATAAATAGAGATCAGTCTCCAGGCAGGATCACACAAGGGCACGTCCAGCGAGGCAGCCCAGCACCGATGACACCGATTAAGAAGGTACACTCGGAGGGGTGAACCAGCAGGAGACTAAACCAGGGCTGGCACAGCACTGGCATCAACGCCAAGGGCAGCAGGAAGAGTAAACCCCAGCGAGCAGCCCCAGCATGAGAAAGGTTAGCGGCTCTGGGCACTTGCAGTGTCCCAGATGTCAGAACGGATCAGTGCTGGGGGTAGCAGGGGTGCTGCGATCCCAGGGTAGGGCTGGTTAACAATGCAGGGCACAGACAGAGCAAGGGCTGGTCATTAAAGCTTGAATAGGCAGAAAGGAAAAGGAATCTCCTAATCATTTCCTTTAGCCATCTCAGCGCCTCTCCCATCCTTTCCCCCCTCCTGGCCTTTTGAAGATGCTTGCTAATAAGTGTTAACGAGTTGCCTGACAAAGGAGGAGGGGGAGGGGGAAGACACTACCAAGGAAGAAAAGGGACCAGACAGAGGTCTGTGCATGCCATGGCAGACTCTGGATGCAAAGGACCCCCGGGACAGGACCCCTGCTCCTGGCAGGCTCATTTCAAGCTCTGACCTCTCTGACTGAGCTTTTAAATTTTTTTTTATTTATTTATTTTTTTCTGCACACTGCATGTCTCCTTCCCTTTCTTCCAGTCCATCTGAGACACGCCTGCAGCTTGCACTCACCAGCTCACCATGTCAGTGCTGCCACCTTCTTCAATTCCACCACTTGTTTTATTTCTCCCTCCCTTTCAGCCCTCTCTGATGTGAGCCCCAGCACAGCCACACACACTGAAACACCCTAGGCTGCTCTGGTGATCCTGTCCTTCCTGCCACAAGAACGTGACTGTCCCAGAGCTCTGGCAAAAGTCTCACAACACGCTGCATTTTCCAACCACTTCTAACAGCAGCTGCTCCTTCCACCTTGGAGGGTTCACCACCTCCTTTAGACTTAATCCTTACAGCCTTAAATGCAGGTATTCCCATTCCTCACAGTGCTCACCCTTTGTATGGAGGGGCTCTACACGCCCACATCCCCACCCCCCGTCCCCTCCAGAACTTCTCTGTGGACACAGGATGCCATAGCACTCCACCCTCCAGGAACCATTCGTTCCTAGAGCAACCCGCATCACTTTTGCACTGGACCAGCAACTACAGGAGACGGTAAAAGAAGGGAGAACCAGAAGCATCTTTTCCCACGGGAGAGTTTATCTCAGCTAGCTTGTGGCATGGCTCCATTCCCATGGTCCATCACCCAAGGTGGCCAATGTGCCCTCTCAGCTGGGAATTGCAGCACCAAAAGGAGATGCCACAGAGCTCGAGGATCACCACCACTTCGCTCTCACCTTAGAGAGGGGACACCTTCATTGCAAAAGCCTCTTTGGGAAACACTAGCAGGACTCTGAAGAAAAGTGCAAAACAGAGTTTCTCTCACTTAAAACTGTAACAACAGCCTGAGACATGACTTCTTGGAACCAAAGAACAAAGCTGCCTCTCCAAGGGACCCATCTGCTGAGACAATCTTTTATAGGGACCTCACTCCAAGACAATCAGCTCATTTCTCCCAGCTGGCCCACCCCAACCCTCCTACAAATCACTACCTGCTGCACAGGCCTCACTCGAGTTGCTGCCAAGGGGCTGATTAACTCCTTCCCTGCCAGCCGCTGGAGGCAAGTCTGGCTTGTGGCAGCTTCCTGTCTGTACTTTTGCTTCCCAGTGCCTCTAAGATTGAAAAGGTCTCTCCCTGCCACAAACACATATGGATCTACAGGAGGTCATCTGGCTGTTCACCTCATTTGGAAAATCATTGACATCATTTATATTCCTAATTCAAATCCGAGTTTCCAAACGTATGAAGTGGATCAACTTGAAATCTCAGCCCTGAGGAATCTTCCTCACCAGCAGCTGTCCTTACTGACTATTGACCTCTCCCCATTCCTTGTGCCAGAAAAGAGAAGGCAAAGCCAGACTCCCCCCTGCTATAACAGCATCAAGAGGTATTTGTGCCAGCTGAATCCAGCTTCAGTGGTGTTACAGACTAAAGGAATTTAATCCATAACTTTGTTTCCCACAAAGTACTACTGAGATCTTCAACATATGGATATATATCTTAAGGAAGTGATTTTCTGAGAACAATAGGGAACTTGAAGAGACTGGCAATGTCTCTTTAGTGGAAGGTTGTCAAGTTGTCCCAGGAACAAAAAAGGAAAAAAAAGAAACACTGAACTAGATACAAAATTTTTGAATTGATTTAGTACCTAATCAGATCATTGTGGTTTTACTCATTTATCCTCAATTCATCAAGAAAAGCAGTTCATAATCTAAATTCATTAATCAGGCATAAAATTTATATATCAACTACTCTGTTTTATTGCCAGGTCTACTGTATTATACTTCAGTTTTATGTGCATTATAATAAAAAGCATGTGTGAATTCTCATCTTCTAAAATAGCTGTGCATCCGTGTGGTTTGAGTTAATGCTTTTGAAAACAGTCTCCATACAATGCTATCTGCAAATAGAATCTGACTATGATAAACTTTAACTCTTAAGATGTGGTCTAATAACATATTGTGATAAAAAGAAATCCATTTTCAGAAAATGGACTTCACCCACGTCCACAAAAAAAATATTTTAAAAATACAAAATTTCTAAGGAGGCAAAGATCGATTCACTGCAGTACAAACTTCACCTCTGCCAAAGAGAAAACATACTTCAGATACTACAGCATGGGGGGAAAAAATGGCAGTCCCAGCCAGGTTGAAAGGCTAGAGTGAGTACATCAATAATTAATTCTCATATCTCACCCAAAAAGGGAAAAAAATCTATTTCAGCCTAGGTACAGGTTAATATTAATATACAGTTGCTTGTGAGAACTATATAAACAGAAACTGGAAACATGCTGTTGGCAAATGGCAGACAATCTCTGTGTTCGTCAGATATAATGAAGGCAGCAGTTGCAGGAGGATTATGAAACAAACATTTGTTCCCGTTTTACTGAGTCTGTTTATCAGCAGTAAATATCAGCAGCAGAGATAAGAATAATATCCACTTTGTATTTTTCAGGACACCATCAGAGAACAAGACCTCCTGCAAATAATGAAAAGAAGATGGGGGTAAATGAAGCTCTAAGTATTGGTGCAACATAACATTGACATTACTTATGTGCTGAGAAAGAGTACTTATGTCAAATGCTGGGTGAGATTTAACCGTTTGTAGTTCCATTTTTTTTTACACTAGCTCTGTGCACTTCAAGGATGTGTTTAATGCAAGAAGTGACACATTTATAATGCTCAACCTCTGTCATATAAATAGCAGTGATACACCATCTTCATTTGCTTCATGCTAACAGGTGCTACAGTCTCCAGTCTTCACCAAAGGTCAAGCACAGATCTCTTAGAAACATTGAGTTCTATTCTGCTAACAGACAAATTACCCAGTCCATTAATTACACAGCTAACTTTCCATCAACTAATAAAAATACCCCCAATTACATACACATAATCAGTAACCTGTTGTTGCAGCACAGTCAAAATGAATGGTGATATAAAAAACAGCAGTGTAAAACCCCTGGCCATCCTGAAATTAAACCAGGATGCTTTTGGCCTGTTAGTCGAAAGAAGACAGTGCTCTTCGTGGGTGACTGATTTTCAGTGACAATTACTAAGTACTTGTCATATTCTGAAGTTGCTCTCCCTGCCCTGCAGGGACAAGAGGCCCACTTGAATTAGTATTTGTGTCGGAGCAGCGGGACTGACTGCTGCCCTCCTGCCCTGGGGTACAGAACCAGTACCAGTACCTGATGAGCCTGTTTGGCTGTAGCACCTGAACTGTAGCTATGAACGTCCTTGAGCCAGACCTCTGCTTCTCCATGTTCTTTGTATGTAAACCAGAAAATCCTGTACCTGAGAATCAGAACTGCAAGCTTCTCACTCCCAGGAGAGACACCTGGGCTTTTGGGTCCGCACTGGATCACACTCTGAGGCTCCAGCAGTATTTAGAGGTATGACATTAATGAACTTCTTAGCAAGCCATCCATTGCACAGTGACAGAAACTGCAGTTCCCAGTGACATCATGCCAAAGTTTCAGTATGCTTCAAGTGACTCAAAGTGATACTCAGCTATACAAAACATCTTCAGAACATTTCATTTTCACAAAAGAAATAGCTAGGACCACACAATCTTTTGGGGGGTACTTGTTTGTTTGTTTGTTTGTTTGTTTGTTTCCAACTCTTAGACTTCATTATTCCACCTGAACAACTGCTAAAAAGAACCAAATGTTTCATATGGAAAGAGGCACAGAAAGTGGATTACAAACACTTGAAGAATGGGAACTTCATGAAAAATGAGTGTATGGTTCCCCCTGTGACAAGATATGAGAACTCCAGCAAGCCTGGAAACCCTTCTGTCATGTTTGCTTACTTCCATTGCATATTGTGCCTGCCAAACATGTTCCTCTTTCGCACAAATGGGAAATCTTTACTCTTAAGTGAATCTAGGGCAGTATCTAATGACACAGTCAAGCAAGCCCAGCACTCCACCTTCCACAGGGCGTTCAGAGCAGCAGACGAACACATCCGTGGCACGTCTGCAGGAAGAGGCACAGACAGACACGCTTTCTCCTGCCTTCAGACAAGATAAGTAGCTGAGACTCACCACCAGCTACTACATTAACTCTTCCTGACAAAGGCTGTTCCAGGTTTAACCAGCTCAGAACAGGCAGCAGGAAGTGGGGCTCCCTGCATATGCCCTGAGGGATATAGCCAGTGTCTGACAAAGACTGCAGCCCATATCAGATCTTTATTCATGGGACTGGAGCTTCCAAAGTGGCAATGGAGAAGCAATGCCTTCACGGGATGTTTTCCGTCTGGGCTCCCACTACAAAGGCACATGATGCAAACAAGCTGCAGCATGTGATGGCTCTGATGTTTTTTCCCCTTCCAACATCTCTGGTTGAATCCTGCTCTTATGGTTTGTTGTTCACAATTATGATACAAATGATTTGTGGATGTGTAATTCAACCAATCCACTGCAACACTTGTATGAGAGGATTCACTGCTCACAGGGCATTATTATGCAGTGAGGCTGGAGACCTGCATCATACCTGAGCAGTACAAATCAGCTCCATCAAATACCTGGTTTTGTCTTGGTTAATAAGTCTATTCAGCAAAGCAGGGGCCATCAGGAAGATTTAAGCATATACATAAAACTAAGCATACATCTAAGAGCTTTACTGAATACATGTCCCTTGCAGCCTTGTGATAATCATGTATCTTTGCAGAAACAAAATGTTAATGAGTATTCGTCAGAATCCTTTTTGCTTCACATTAAAAATACTCTTTGTGCAAGTGTTCCCAGGAGAACAAGGAAGAGAGGATGGAGATTTCACAGCTCTCTGATGGCTTTTATAAAGCATTCATCCTATTTTGTCCAACTCAATAGCAGCTTCTGCTGCAACCACAAGTATACATCACCATCACTACTACCCCCTAAAAAGGCAGATATGGATTCACACTAAAAATGACTATGATGAAGACTGATTTGGCTGAGTATTGTCATGTAAAAGAGAGACAAAATAGACTGAGTGGGGGTTGTAAAAGCAAAAGAGTGGGTGACCAAGAGTACAGGCAGAGAATAAGAGCAGAAAGCCAAATGCATTTAAGTAAGCCCAATGACAGTCTCAGATAGAGGTTGCTCTTGAGCTGGCTGGAAGAGGCTTGGAGTGGGAACACAAAATTACTCTTGATGTTTTGCTGACTGCAGTGTCTAGGAGCTGGTGCATCTTCTAGGTGAAGATATGTAATTGCATCAAAGTAATTTCTGTTTTCCATTCCAAAAAGAAACAATCTACATGCCCCAAGTTTTGACTAACCACCTGATTTGAAAGTAGTGAGGCTCCAGAGCAGGCAGCCAGAGCAGCTGTTTTCACTCAGAGGGCAGAAATGACATTATGACTGCAGTTAAAGACTGAGGCCAAAGAAAGTCTGTGTCTGGACTTCAGGTTCATGCTCACACTTCAACAGGCTTCAACACAAATCTAAGGACATATGGTGTCCTTGACTCCAGCGAGTCAAGTTTTACTTGACAGTCAATAGTGTGACACCATCCTCCAGCACTCAGCCACATCCTGGGGCTTTTCAGCTCTTCTCAGACATTTGGGTCCCATAAACAAACAGCAACTTTTGTTAGCACTGGCTGTGGAGGGTCCCTGGGGAATGCCTTCCACCACCCTTCCCATGATGAGCACCCTGCATTTTCCAGCCCCCGCAGCCAACGAGGCCTTGAGTTTTAGGCTTTGGGCTTGAAATAACGTCCACAGCTTCCCACTAATTCCTCTTATGATAGTCACTTGGAGAAATACACCACCAGAGCAAACACTTTCCCAAATATTCCAAGGGCTTTGCATCATCTCCTGACAAGCATTAAGAATAGGGGAGTTTGAAAGTCAAATTGTGCCCCCAGAAAGAGTGGCCACTTTGCTGTGATCATGCTGTGCAGGCAGCATCTCTCCACATCGCCTTTCATGCAGTCCCAATGGTGAAGCAGCACACAGATTCCCGTTATTATCAGCTCTCCAAAGTATAAGAGACAAATTGCAGCCTGGCAGTAATTATTAATAAGAAGAATATTTTGTACTTTAGGATTTTTGTTTACGTGACTAACAGGTTTCAAATAATCTCTCAGCCAAAGGCGTAGACACAGGTACTAATGCAGCACCAAAAAACTCTTGTTTGAACCAGGCACAGCTCAGACCCTAAAGGCTGCCACCAGGGCCCTGAGCAAAGCCACCAACCCCTGCTGCACCGATCTGCTTTTTGAACCCGAGGAGCCCTGGCAGTTCAAGCACAGCCACGATTGGAGGGATTCAGCAGTGCTCTTGTTTGCTGCGTGTTCTGTCACTCCCAGAAGTCAGGGCTCAGACTTCCCAAGCCTGTCTCCTAACTGTGGGAGCGCAGTGCCCTCCTGAGCCCTCCCCACCCCTCTCTCAATGCCCTAAACTGACAGACGGAATCAGATTTGTGGAGTGAACTCAGTTGCTTTTGATCTCTATTCAAGGTGCCATCAAGGGATCTTAATAGGTAGTATCTTAGCAAACGCTTTAAGGCCTGAAACCGTCATTAAAGAAACTCCTCATTCTCACACTTGTCTGAAAGAATACAGGAGCAAGCTGGCTTCAAATGCCAGTTGACAGATGGGAAGACATATGGACTATAGGATTGCTGATCTAAAGAGTCAGAGCCATGGTCAGGCTGAGGAAACATACATCTTTATTTTGATGTTGACCTCAAAGGGAAGAGGTCTGAGCCAACAGAAAGGGGAAAGGGCAGAAAATATCACAAGTCTGAAGCCAGGGTTGCTTTGAACTTGAAGACAAATAACACTAAACGGTACCAAGTTGACAAAAAGGCTTCTTGACACTCCGTGTCTACAAATTTAGCAGTCTGACCCAAATAGCTGCTTGATGCATTTTCAGTAACGAGCCGAGTAAGGATCAGTAATGCTGATGCAATCTCTTGTGGCACCCAAGAAGTTTGTCATTTCTTCTAGCTCCAGATATTCACAGAGCTCCAGCACAGAGCAGGATGGAAGCACAAGCGGGAACTTTGGGTTAAAGCCTTCATTATCCTTCTGCCAGTCTTTGGAGCCACAGAGCAGTGGATCCCTGCAGAACACTTCTCATCAAGTCCTGTATTTGTTTCCCTACTGGCTCTCTATGGAAAAACATTCAACCCCATCCCAAGTCATTAACATTGCACATAGCATTTTCTATAAAATCCCCCCTGGGACACTTAACTGTATTCCTTTCCAGCACTGAAAAAAATGCTCAGGATAAAGTTTAGGCACTTGGAGCCTTCTGCTGAATTTAAATGGTTGTGCAAGGAATCCATGAAACAAATGAAGGGACACATATCCTATTTTCTTCCCAGAAAAAAAAAGCAGGGCCTTTTAGTTCACTGTCTTTCTTCATGTCATCTTTTTATCACAAGTGTGCACTGATGACACTACTTTAATGCAGTCTGTTCCAAGAGATTAAATTGAATGTCTGTGTAGAGTTTCAGGGCTCAGCAGCATAGCATGGCAGCTTCGTTTCACATCTCCGGGACACTGGGCAGGCATAAAAATAATTGCAGACTCAGAAACGATCAAGGAATGTATCCCAGCTGCAACAGATGCTGTATTAAAAGGAAAGACAAAAGCCAAAGTGCATAATGAATTTTAAAAGATTTCTTTATCAAACATGTCATTTGTTTGAAGGACTGAATTGCTGGCATCAGATGTGGCAGATGAGCTTGTTACCGAAGTGAAACACGAGGACTGCTATGCAGTGGCAATTGATGAGTCAATTGAAATCACTGATGTTGCTCAAATGCTCATCTTCATTTAATATGTCAGTGGTCAGAAGTCAACCAAAGACCTTCTGGTTTTGTTGCCACAGAAGCAAACCAAAGGCTATAAAACATGGTGTGCTAGCACTGAACCTCAGAGGCCCTAATATACTTAATGGGAGCTGACACTCCAACTACATTTGTCTATAAAAAATAATTTCTGACATAGCCCTAACAAGTGAACTCGGGCTTGTGAGCATCAGTACCTTGTTCATCAAACCATTCTCTCAGCTGCATTAAAAACAAGATATTAAAATGGCATTAGATTACCCAGAAACCCAGTTGTTTGTCTAAGGCTGACACCAATTCTTTTGGTTGATTATTTCAGCACTCTCTTTATGGGGATGTTTTTGAAGGAAACAGTTTGCTAAGTACTTGGGTGCTTTGCTTGTTGATAAAAATACAACTAATGTTTGTAAAATAGAGAAAACTATTTTAAAATTCTTTCCTCCTCCAAAACAAAACAAAAAATCCCCAACCCTCAAAACCACAGAATAAACAAACAAACAAACCAACCAAACAAACAAAAACCCCACAACCCCCACCCCCCAAAACAGTGAAACAACACAAAATCCCAAATATATTTCCTCCATCCTTCCTAGCCATTTCCTGGTTATCTCGACTAATTTCGTGGTCTTGATAAAACAAGCCTAAATAATCTTGGAAAATCTTTACGAGTTAAATTTTTTTACTTCAGAAATCCAGAACAATACAGCAGAAAGTGTGATTTCATACAAACCAGTTTTCAACACAAGCACCCATCTGGATTTTTCACTACAGAAGAGAGGAAACTGACTGAGAGAGTGTAAAATCTCTCTCTGGGTTTTTGGGACATGTTTTGAAGATTTTAGTGCAGATAGGCAAATCTCCTCTGGGCTTGGTAAACAACCCCTGGCTAAACTTACTGAGCACATGCAGGCAGATTTAACCAGTTAGGAAGAGCTTTCAGCATGGTTTGCTCTACAGGCTGCACTGCGACTGCTTTTTTCTGCCCCAATATTCCCACCTCCCCTGCTGGCAGGGTCAAATGGGAATGAGAGGTTAGCAGCCCGGGGGCTGGGGCTGGCACCTACAGGGCTGACCTGACAGCAGAAATTGCTCTGTGTCTAAAGAGACAGAGAGCAGCCCCTGTGCCTCTGCCCAGGACCAGCATGCAGTCTCAACCCAGCTGCAGCACCATGCCTGGTAAACGCTCTGGGATTCGTTAAAAATGAGGCTTTTCTAATATGCTAAAGATGACAGACCTCAAGTTGTCGTATGTTAAAATGGTGCGTAAATTCCTTCCTCTGAGTAACCAATAATGGGACAAAAATCCTTGCCAACTCCAGTCTGTCCCTCCTGCCAAGGATTGTCTGAGCTCAGCTCATCCCAAATGCCCCCACTGGGATCCAGATATAGATTAACACAGTTTTGAAATGCACAAGGGCCACAATCATGCAAGGCTTGATCCAACCCAGACTGGAGTCCACGAAAAGGTCTGCATTGACGTAAGCAGATGGAGCACAGCACCACTGTTCCTGCTGCTGAGAAACCAACCCCAGTCCCTCTTCCAGGGCGGGACTCACTTGTGGCCTGCAAGAATGGAGGGCAGTGAGAGCCATGGGGGAGCAGGGGGGCAAGTGAGCAGCTCCCTGAGGGTCCCTCTGCTCCCGAGCCTGGTGGGCACAAAGCCACCTGCAGGACAGCAGCCCATTCTTTCCTGCTGCAGCTGAGGCCCGGCTTGCCAACGAACTCCATCCCCATTGCAGAGCCCCAGCACAGGAACGGCGCCGCCGGTGCCCACGCGCTGCCCCACCCCCAGCCCCTAACAGCCACAGCGTGGGAGCCAAGAGCGTGTAGCGTGGAGGGTCCCTCACCCCAGCGCCACACGCTGCTTCCCGCAGGGCAAATCCTGCGCACGTCTCCAGAGACTCACACACTTTTGTGGGGGCTCTGCCTGAACAGCCTACAAATGCGAAAGGCTCAGCTGGATGTATTCACACACAGGGACAAGGAGCAGCTCCTCACTGCTGCACCAGCCTGGCCGCCTTTCACTCCACTATTCCTCCTTCGCCAACCCACATGTCCTTTGTTCCTCCTTTCCTCATTCCCACGTTTTTGTGCTGCCCTCCCAGGCATCCCCTGCGCTACCCAACAGCCTGCCCTTCTACACTCTTCTCCAAGTTTCCTTCTCAGCCATCATTTCTTTGGGATTTGCTGCAGTCAGAGGAGCAGGAATTGAAACGGGGAAATACCAGCCTTGGGGCCCTCTCCCCCTAACAGTCTCTGGTACTGGTATAGAGCTCACAGAAGACAGTACCAAGCCAAGGGGGGCAGCATTCATGCATGTAGTAGCCCCCAGCTTGGGGCCTTCTACTCTGTAACAGCAATAAAAAACTGCCCATTCAAGTCCTTTGTCTTAAAGATTTCCATCCTGGCTACAGCAAGTGCAGATTTATTGGTGGGAGCCACTGCAGGAGGAATAGTAAACAGCGTGCGCGTGCGTGTGGATGTGCCAGCGCAGCGGGGCTGTGCCTCCACCAGAAACTCACCACAGCCAACGTTAAGTATGGGACTAATACAAAATGGGTTCTCTGGTACACTGAAAAAAAAAAAAAAAATCTCAGTTGGCACCTGATTTCATGACATCCACAGCACAGTCAAAGCTTGGTGCAGAGGCAGGGATGCAGGAGAGCCAAAGCCAAGAGACGGCTGCCTACGCTGAGTCCGAGGAATCAGACACCTGCCTTATTTTGAACAGTGATGCACAGTGTGGCCTCTGCCTGCTCACAGGCCTCCACTCACTCAAGCTAAACTGCACAACCTGTGTCCACCGCTGCCTGCCTCCATCCTACTGAAAGGCGCAGCTTCACCCCTGCGCTGAGATCCCTGCCAGCCCTGCCAAGGGGCAGACTCCAGGCCTCCCAGCCCAAACTTCCTGCTGCAGCCTTCCATCCCTTCCCGAGAGGCACATAGAACTATTCCACACTTGTTGACACATCAAAATAATACGTTGCTAATGATAAAATCAGAAGCTGCATCTTTTGTTGACTTCTGTAGGAATTTTGCTGGAAAAAGGATGGCAGGACATGACTCCAAGCTCGCTGAGTGACATCTCGTATTTTCTAAACCATCCTCAGATTTTTCATAACATCCAGCGAGCAAGTTGCTGACAGATCAGGATGGTTGCCTGTTTGTTGGGCAAGAAGACTTTGCGATGCAGTAGAATACCAAATTTGGTAGAATGTCTTCCACTTTGGTAGAAGATATTACAAACAACTGTGCATTTTAACATGTTTTCACATTACACATCATTCATTCTGGGGAAGGGGTTGTGATCGCGCTGTGCAGACAGCCTGCAATTCTTCCAAGAATGAAAATGTTCATCGAAAGATAATGAAAACCAGATATTTAGTAACATTTTCATTTTGCATGTTTAAATATTTATAACTATGTTCATAAAACCACATGTTTGCTCTCCTAATGCTCCAGTGATTTCATTTATGAAATGCAGTATTTCTCCAATGCCCGTCCTTGCGTCAGCCCCTCCATGGAGCGTGATTTAGTCCCGTTACTGCACTGACAACCAACTTTTCTGTAAAAGACTGGCTGAGATGAAGAACAGAAAACTAACAAAAAGAAAAATATTTATTTACAGGGCATTAATGTTTCACTAGTACACATGTGATTTTATACTTTGTAGGGTTCCTTTTTAGCCAGTTTAACTCTTTCAGTGTAATTTATTGTCAATCTGGAAGGGAACTATTTCTTAATCTACAGCAAAATTACAAAATCTAGAAATATAAGTGTGATAAAACTAAGATGCTGATATAAAGTATTGTTCTATAATTTTTTTCCTGGCTTGGATGAAAATTGAATAACAACAAATAACAATATAACAATTTTGAATAACAAAAAATTGAATAACAACTTTGCTTTAATACTACAGTTGTACAAGTTTGTGTTACAAATAGCTGGAGTTTTGAGTTATAAATTTTTATAAAGCTGATCAAGTGGACATAGTTTGAAATTAGGACTATTAGAAGAGCCCACTGCACTCTTCTCCTCTGTCCTCTGACTGCAGACATCAGGACGTAGCTTACAAGATCCATTCTGGTTTCATGTGAAACATACAGAGAGGCCACGGCTGTGAGACGAGGCTGGCAGAGCTCAGCCCCATAGCCCGACCCTGTGCAGGACCCAGTAAGTTCTTTATCAAATCATCATTCTGAAAATGCCCCAGGTAATCTCATGGTTTAAAAAATGAGCTAATGTTTAAAAATTTTTTTTTTAATTCTCTTCTTCTTTTTTGAAAAAATATTTCCAACCAGAGATTTTTTTAAAGGGTTGGGGACCTCCTCTGAAATCAAGTCCTCAGCAACATAAAGTGAGCACCAATGGAAAGGGTTTTTTTAACCTCAGCCCAGCATCCTCCCGAAGGTACGGGGTGTGTCTTCAAGGCATATTTTCAGCTCCTTTGGTCCTTTGCCTGCCTTCTTCTGCATCAGCAAAGAACAAAAATGAAACAGAAAAAAAGTAGCAGATCTCAAAGACACACTGGTATCTCATTTTAAAAACAAAATAAGTGCTGAAAAGCCATTAAAATAAAACACTCTGTATTATTTTAAAATACTCCTGTGGGTCTAGATTAAAAATTAAATATATATTTTACTGCTGCAGTTTTGCCAATTTTTACAGTGTTGGCAGTAGCCTCATTTTAGAAAATAAGAGTCTAGCTCTAGAACCATGAAATTACACAAAAACTCAAGCTCATTTTAAAACACTTAAAACATACTTTTTAAAGCAAGTTAAGTGCCCCTTTGGCTTTGAAATTGTCACCAGGGAAAAAAAAAAAAAGAATAAGCAGCAAAATAAAATTGTGGACAGTGAGGCTCTGAAAAATAGGAGAAAAAGTAAAAAAATTGTCCATTTTTTATTTCTTTTTTAATCTTGTAAATTGAGCAAGTCCATTTCAAATGCACCTGGAATACGATTTAAAAATATTTATGATTCACAGTTTCAGAAAGTTCCTGCAGCATCTTCTTTCCAGTAAAAATAAAAATACTGCAGGGAAATGAGTATTCTGGGGAACATCTACCTTCCTCACCAGTAGTCCTTGCACCAGTGAGCAACAGTCCTTTGCAAACTCTGCACTCTGCATGAGTCAGAGAAACTTTAGTAACATCAGCTGATGCATGAAGCTTTTTCTCTTAATCAAAGATCATATCTGAGTCCAAAGTTTTTCCTATAGTTAAGACTAAGTTTCCCCAATCTCAATGCAAGCTTTGCTTTTTTTTTGAGTTTACCAATAATACCTGAAAAGCTCAAGTCCATGGATTTAATAGATGCAAACAAAAAAAAATATGTTTATTTTCAGTATGAACACACTGAAGGAGTGGAAACCCTAAATCCAACAGCATTCTACTAACACAGATAAAAATACAAACAGAAAAAAAAATAAAATAAGGACAAAAGCGAACAAAAAGAATATCATCTTTCTCAGAACAAGAATTATGCTATGTAAACTACAGAAAGCAGCAAAAATACTTCTTAAAATACCAAACACCAAGTTTTGCACTGAGATAATGTCTGACTGAAGCTGGGATGAATTTAAAGAAGGTACAGACTAGTAAGAAATTTTACATCAGGAAAAGACTGTATGCTAATACCCTGCCTCTCAAGCCTTTCTGGACGCAACTCTGTTTTCTAAAGTGCTTGTTTCCTGTGGCACACAAATGCAGCAAGCCAGTAGAAACCAAAATCCTGATGTTTCCTACCCTGCTCTGACCCTGCCAGTGAAAGGCTGCATGTGAGGCTGTGAAGAAGCACAACATCCCCAAACATCCCTCTGGAGTGCAGGGAGTGGTGCCATCCTGCACCTGCCTGGGCAGCCTCACACAGGCTGCCAAGAAAAACACTCTGCCCCTTAGCAACCATGCCGAAATGAGGTGCCTCATTTCTCCAGCCCACAGCCAGTTTCTGGCAGAACAGAGACAGAAATGCTGGCAGGCAGGTGGGGCATGGTCCCCAGGAAGGCTGCGGGACCTCTGCTCAGCCCCTCGCTCGCTCTGCCATGCCCAGTGCTCAGAGACTGCCAGGAGCCATTTTGTAGCTGCAGAACCACCACAGGCCTACACTGGGGTTATATGATGCTCTGAAAAACAATAAAAACAGGGAAATAGCCCTATGCTGCATATATCCTTTATGATCCTTGGCCATTAAGCTCTCGAGCTCTCTTCACAGCCAGCAGCACCAGCAGTGACTTTTCCACTCCCTGAGTTTCCCAACTGGCCCAGATCAGGATACCTTGCCCAACCTGCAGGCTGGGTTTCCCTCAAAAGAAACTCCACGTATCGCTCATGTCAAAGTTGAGCCTTGACAATTTCAAAGCTGCCACTATTGAACAAGTTGCCAAAACAAAATCATTCAGCTAAACTCTTTTATTTTTCCCCAGCTCTTTCTATTAAAGTTTCTTTGCACACAAACATTTGAAATGGAGAAACATTACCAAAGTATCAGCTGAAAGAAAACCCAAGCAGCATACGATCTTCTTTACTGAGAATAAAAATAGCATCTTAATATTAAAATATATCTGTGCCTCTTTTGACAACTGCCTCCCCCAGATTCTGCAGGGGGTTTATCCATGACTAGAACAGAACAGATGTCTGTAAAGCCATCCTAAACCATCTCCTATCAGGTCTGCAGGGCAGGTCCTTGCTTTGTCACTCTCACTCACCACTGTAAGCTCTTACAAAAGCATTTTTACTGCCTGCAGTTATGTTCAGGTGAGCAGGCACTAGCAACACATTATATTTTTATCCCATACAAATAGCATAGAAAGGTTAACTGAATGTCTTAGTTCAGGGGATGTACAGATTAGTCACTACAATACAAACTATTTCCTTCTGCACGCTCCATTTTAAAATTAAATTTCTCAAAGAATACAGGCTTTCTCTGGAGTTTCACCTCTCCAAACCAGGAGTGCACCTCTGCAGAAATATTTTCCTTATAGGTGATCACAGTAACAACATAAATAACAGGGATGGTTTAGCAAACAGTCGTTAAAGTTATGCTCATTTAAAATAGCTGGTGTTAATATGTGATGCTTTTAATCTGAAAACACTGTATTAAAAAAATAAAATGCGAACACACAATACTACACCCTATCCACTGCTTCGGAGCTTTACAGCAAACAGATTTATTACAGGAACTTAATTCCTGGTGCCGTAAGGCCGAGATACTTGAACACAACCTGATCAAAATGCCTTCAGGACTCTGTCTTCACACAGTGTGCAACCACTACATGCTAATGGCAGGCATAATGCTTGAAAAAAAAATTTTTTTAGAGGATTACACCAGACACAGAGACAGATATGCAAAAACAATGACACCAAAGGAATCAAAATATTCATGGCTCATAAAGCATGGTAGAGATGGAATGGCTCCAGTTCATCGCCTGCCTCTGCCTACATTTGTTATAGCACAATGAATCAACATTACCCCTTTAAGAAAACCATCCCGAGTTGTGTTTATCTGGGGACAAATCCACCTAATCCACTCATACAAGCAAGCACAGCAACTTCAAGAGAGCTGCCAGTCTGGGAGAGGACAGCAGAATACGTCCCCTGTTTGTGAACAGTCCTGGGACTCTTCTGGGGTGTGACACAAGTCCCATTTACCATGACACACTAGAAGCTAAGCTAACATGGCACCTGCCCTGCCAGCACTGTCCTCCCCCAGTCCACTCTGTAATGCTTCTGCCTGAGCTATGAGAACAGGTCCCCACTGCCTGGCCCTGCCTTTGAAACTCGTGAGCTGTCTCTCCCCAGCTCATGAAGCCAGCCTAAGACATCCAGGAAAGAGGATCTTTCCCATCCCAGAAATCTATCTCCCTGCAACTGGCACGAGTGAAGAACAGAAACTTTTTACCTTTTCACAGAAAAACCATTCTTACTTGTCCATGAAAGCTGAGGACTAAGCTACAGGGTGAGAGAGCTTTTCTCTGGCCTTCACTCCCAAGTTTCAGAGCCAGCAGCAGCTGGTGGGGCAGAGGTGCTGACAGCAGCACCCACCAGCACACCATACCATGCTCAGGGGGCATGGCCCTCCTGCCCTGCCTCACAGTGCTGAACCCTGTGCTTTTGCAAGCATTTCAGAGCCAAGCAGGTCCCCAGCTCTTTCTATCCCCATCCTGAACCCATTGCTTCATCCCATCCCATACATACGCACAGAGCTGCACCTGCCCAATGCAGGCCCCATTTGTGGAGGGCTGCAGAATGGCTGAGGGGGACCCAGGACCTCAGTGGATGCAATCAAGAGTTTGCTCTGCTCTTCCCCAAACTGGCTGCAAGCCCTGTCTGGATGGGGAGGCCCCAGGATGGAGGACCAGCCATGACCCCATGGAAGCCAAATGAGCCAGGATGCTGGCTTTAACTCCTGGCTATGACAGGGGCAGTGCTAGAAGCTGAAGGAAGTACCTGTGGGGCCAGGCAGGAGGGCAGGTTTGCCAGCATGGCCCAAAGCCCCGGGGACCAGCCAGAGGCCCCGTGAGGCCAGAAAGGGCCCCTGCACTGATACCCCAGTGGGGCCGCTACTCCAGGGTCGGAGACGCTACATCCTCCCGGCCACGGCTCCCCAAGTCGGACAACCCCAGCCACAGCAGAGCCCCCCACTGTGGGACGGCGATTCGGGACCCGACACCGTTCCGAGGTGCTCCCGCAGAGCCCTGCGTGCCTCACGCCTCCCCGGCTCTGAGCAAAGCAGTAAAGAAACCGAGCCTACCGGCACGTTTTCCAAGCCTGGTGTGGTCCGGAGCAACGCAGACACGACCCAGGTGGGTGTCCGAGGAAAACCCGGCGGCTCCGCTGCTCCTCGCCCGCCGCGGGGCGGGGCGGTCCCGCTCGCCCCGGGAAGGACCCGGGCCGGCAGCGCTCCACGTCCAGACCCGGGCTCGGCTCTGCGCACAGCGAAAGACTTCACAGCAAAAGAGAAGCAGAGATCCATGTCTAGCCAAGACACCTCGAAGGGAACTATTTTAAGGGGCCCGTGGGGAGCTCGGGGTTTGGGGTTTTTGTTTTAGATGTGCAGCCTCAGAGGCTGCAATCCGCCTTTTTCCTCTCCTTTTCTGCCCGAGAAACCTTTTTTTCCTTTTTTGATTTCTACGTTTGGAAGGAGAGGGTAAATTTGTTCAAACGTAAATTTCAAAGTATGCAGGGTTCCGCGAGTTGCTCGCCCGAGCGGCCCCTGCGGCAACAGGAGGGGATGGGCCACCCTCCCCTCCTTCCACTGTGCCCCCAGTCAAGTTCAAGACGGGCCGACCTGGGGTCTCCCCCGGTCAGCGAAGGTGCGGCGGCCGCAGTGCGGATCCCCGCCTGCCCCTGGGGCTGGGGTCAGCCCGCGGCAAGTCCCTTCTGCCGGAGGGAGGATGCAGAGCCGTGCGGCCGGGCTGGCCGCGCTCCGCCGGGCACGAGGCCGTCGGCGTTCCCGCCGCAGCTCCGGCCGGGCCGCCGGGTGCATCACGATTTGCCGGGGAGGGGCGGTTTCCACCGTCGCTCTGGTTGCTTGGGGCTCCTGTGTGACACCGGAGAAGTTTCTCCGTAGAGATGTTTCATCTCGATCCCTTTTTCTCTCCTGAGGACGGGGAGGCTTTTCCGCATCCTAGTCAGAAATAAAAACAAAACAAAACAAACCAGGCGATACCGGAGAAAAGTCCCGCCGGCCGCGAGGTCGCCCCGGCCCCCCTCCCGGCAATCAGCCCGGGGTCGGCATGCCGCTCCGGCACGGCTGCCCGGCCCCCACACCCCGGCGCTGCACCCAAGTGCGGCGGGCGCGGCGCCGCCCCGGCCCGGTACTCACCGTCGGGACCTCCCCGTCGAGGCGGCCCCGCTGCTCCCGGCGCTGCTCTACCTCGCCGGCGCCGTGCCTCGCCCTTGGCCCGCTCGGGAAGCTGGCGAGGGAGCGAAGCTGCTGGGCGATGGAGGGCGGGGACAAAGGGACAGGAGAAAGAGCGGCGGCGAGGAGAAGGCTTCACCCAACATCGTCGGCTCGAAAACAACGACCTGGACCCGGCGGCAGCGCCATCCGGGCCCGCGACGGGACCCGCGGCTGCCCCGTGCCCCGGAGGACGTAAAAACCGACTCTTTCCAAAACAATAAACTTTTAATGCTAAAGCAGTTATAACCAAAAGCTGTACAGAGTTGGATTTTTTTGTTTGTATTTTTTTGTTAGAAAACAATTTTTTCTCCCCCATAAATATTGTTCAGTTCCCGGCACTTTGTATCAATAATTAAATTACGAACGATAAATATGGCATCATGGGTATGTATTTACAAAAAAAGTTATTACAAAAAGGCAACTGTTATACTAAACGTCACAATCTGGGCAGAATAAACACCACATCCTCATCCTGAAAAATACTGACCGACCCCATCAGACGAGAATACATTCACAAGTGTAATGCTTGTAGAGAGAAGGAGAAAGAGAAGAGCAGAGAAAGAAGCAGCAGGAGAGCTAGAAAGGGAAGTTCAAGACATAACAGGACTTTGGCACGGTTTAAGACTGTAAGTTTAAACAATCACCACTAAGGCGAAGGAGAATTTTCATCCTCATGTCAACATCCCACCGAAAGAAAGAAAAATAAAACAAATTAAGAATAATAAAATAGTGGGGAATTGGAGGAAGAGAGATTCAGGCAAGGAGGGCGGAAAAAAAATCAAAGAAATGACTGCAACTGAAAAAAATGACAACAAAAAAAAGAAATCTAATCCTGAGAAAAGGACATGGCTAGTCCAGCGTCTGGGTTTGCAAAAAAAATAGTAATAATTATAATATAATAATAAAAGACCCCCCCCTCCGGATCCTGGCAGTTAAGTAGGTGTAGCCCTATGCGATCGTCGGTGTAGAAACTCCATTTCCGTGGGAGCGAGCTGCAGTTGGTTTGGTTTGTCTTTTTTTTTTTTTTTTTTTTTCCCTCGTTCCCAATGCATTTGGTCCAGTCTGTGGCCGGGCAGCAGCTGCCTTCACACATACCACTCATTAAAATTGGGGGGCAGTCCAGGGTTGTGGCCGGGGTTACTCTGAAGGGCGGCCGGCGGCGTTTTAGTAGAGTCCTTACTGCCGGCGGAGCCCACTGCAGGGGGGGTGGAGGACTCGTACCCCGAACTGGCTGCAGGGGAAGAGTCCGAGCCCTGGGATTCGTGCACCTAAAACCAAGAGGCAGAGATGGGAGCGAGCTCGAGGCCCCCGCCACCCCACCCCACCGCGCCGGGCTGGGCTGTTCTCCGTGCAGGAGGGTCACTGTGGAGCAGCGGCTCGGCCCTGCCCGGCAGTCAGGCAGTGCGTGCCCGGCCGGCCACTGAGCACCGGCGACAGACGCCTGCCGCGGCCCCCGGTCAGCGGGGCTGCGGCGTCCCGGTCAGCGGGGCTGCGGCCACGGAGCAGGCTGCACTTGGCGCAGCCTTCCCGCACTGAGCCACGCTCTGCAAACCGGGCAGCGCTTGCACCAGTGCAAGCACAAAAAGAAACTACGCCATTTCGCCGGGCTGTGCTCCTAAGACAGCGGGGATCGCTTGGGCCGTGCCGGGAACATGGAGCTCAGCTCTGCCCTGCTCCGGGGGAATGAGCCCTGAGCACATCAGCGACTGAGCATCACTGCTAAGGGAGGAGAGGGCTGGAGCTCTGGGGTGATTTACCTTCATGTGTTTCCTAAGTGAGCTGGGGTGGGTGTAGGATTTGTCGCACACCTTGCAGATGTAGGGCTTGTCCGAGGTGTGGACGTGCATGTGTTTCTTCCTGTCACTGCTGTTGGCGAAGCGCCTGTCGCAGCCCTCAAACTCACACTTGAAAGGCTTCTCACCTGTGAAATTTAGAGAGGGTGAAGGAGGGCCGTTCCCCTCTCCATTCCTGCCCACCTCTTCCCAGGACATCTGCCCTGCTCGCCTTACCTTAGGGATGCACAAGCACCACAACAAATGAAAAAAGGGAAGATGGACAGCAAGATTTGTTACGTGTCGGATAAATTGGACCAGTCTTTATTACTAGTAACTCACCTCCCGCTAGGCCCACGCTGGGCTCCAGCAGGGAAGGCGGCTAGGCGAGCTTGGAGAACGGGAAGACCCGAAATAAATTCAGCAGCTCGGACAGCTTTACAAGACCTACTCGAGGATACAAACCAAAGTACGTTTGCTTCCAGCCTTCTCCCTCTCTTCCCTCCACCCATGCAGGAGGGCTGAAGGAAAGTCGGGGCTGCAAATAAAAATACTTTGACAAAAGTATCTCCAATTTAATTAGGAGAGACGCCAATCAGGCCTAAAAATAAAAAAGGAGCGGAAGTCACCGAAAGTGAGATTTCATTAGCATTTCTATGGTTCACTCAGCACAGGCGGTCGGGAAGCCGACAGAGGAGGCAACGCTGCGCACCTCGGCCGCCGGCCCAGCCCGTCCCCGCAGACCCGCGGAGCCCCCCCATCCCGGGTGGCGGAACACACGGACACGGGCCTTACCTGTGTGCGTTCGCTTGTGAATCTTGAGGTTCTCGGAGCGGGCAAAGATCTTGCCGCAGCCCGGGAAGGGGCAGGGGAAGGGCTTCTCCCCCGTGTGCACCCGAATGTGGTTAACCAGTTTGTATTTCGCCTTGAAGGACTTGCCCTCCCGCGGACACTCGTCCCAGTAGCAGATGTGGTTGTTCTGCTCTGGCCCCCCGACGTGCTCCATGGTGACATGGGTCACCAGCTCGTGCATGGTGCTGAAAGTCCTGTCGCAGCTCTTCTTGGGCCGGCTGAGCTGGCTCTCGTCGAGCCACTTGCAGGACAATTCTTGCTTGATGGGCTGGCGCATGTACCTAAAGAAAGCGCCAGGGCCGTGGTGGTGATGGTGGTGGTGGGCCGCCACGTTCATGCCCATATTCATATTCATGTGGTTGTAGTTGTGGAACTGGGCGCCTGCGTAAGGGTCCGTGCGCGGGCTGGAGACGGCCCGGTAGGGATCCGGCCGCCCGAAGAGGTCCCCGCGCAGCCCCAGGTGCATCTGCCCGTTGTCCACATGCCCGTTGGGAGACGTGTGGCTCGGGCTTTGCTCGTGCAGCCCTGGGAAGAGCAGGTAGCCCGGGGTGTCCGGGATGCCGCCGGGGCCATGCAAGCCGCCGGGAGAGCCGCCGAAGAGCCCGTGCTGCGCTGTGCCGGAGGCGGCGTCCGCGATGCCGGAGCCGCGGTTGCGGAACAGAAAGTCGCGGGTGGAGTTGAAGGCGGCGGCCCCGCCGTAGGAAGACACCTGGCCGGCGTGGTGGTGGTGATGGTGATGGTGGCCGAGAGCGCTGGCGTAGCCCGGCGCCTGCGGCGTGAATGCCGAGCTCTGCCCAGCGGCGAGGTCGTGCGGGGCCGCGTTCAGCTTGAAGGCGGCGGCGTGCGAGGAGTCCCCGAAGGGACCCAGCCCCATGCCGCCGCCGGCGGCGTCGCGACCCGGCATCTCGTGGTGGCGGGGCGCCGCGAAGCTGCCCACCCCTAGCGCCGGGAACTGCGGCCCTCCGTCCAGCAGCATCGTCATGGGCGCGGGGCAGTCGGCGCGGCAGCAGCCTGCCCGCCCGCC